>CM034152.1:767137104-767302074 GCA_019776745.2 Taxus chinensis
AATCTTTGTTTAATAGCTCTTCATACTCTTAGAAAACAAAGTGATGAATTTACTCCATTTCTTTTGCTTATGTTTACTCTCCATCTCAACTATAATCCATGAGCAATGTACTTGTTGAATTTTATGCCATTAAGATTTTTTTTTGTATTTTTTTCCTTGTTAATTCTCACTATATCTTCTCATTGAATTCATGGGTAATGTTCTGGTTTTGAAACAATAAACATTGTTTTTTTATTTATTGTGTAAAACCCCATCTTTTTTATTCTCTTCACACCTTTCTTTCAATATTTTTCCTCCCTTGTAGTTTCTATAAGAACTTGTCCATAGGTGTAGGGAAGTACCCTTGTGTGATCCCCAATTGAAATGCCACCCCCAGTTGATATAATAATGTGTATAATTTCCCTGTTTTCAATAAATGTAGGTGCTCCATTCAAGCAGAGGGACCTAGTCCTAGAACGTTGGCGGAAATCCACTAATTTTTCCTAGTGAAAAATTATTTCTCCAATAACAACATAGTTACATGAAAATATGTGGGGTAATCTTTGCACCTAGCTAATCTAATGAGATTGTTCTAAATGTCTGAAATCCATTGTTATAAAATTCATGGTAGGTGGTTGTATTGTAAAAGATGTGTTAAATAATTGTAGGCATTGATTATTTTGAATGGAGATATCTTTTTTTTGTTAATAAACAAAAAAATTGGTAGATAGACCTCTTCATTCGAAATTATGGTTGATATATCTAGGTGATATAGAAATTTGTGTTATCTTTCATTCACTTTCATATTAGTTAATGGTAAATGGTTTGTAATTTTAACATTTTGTAAAGCTATTGATCCAAAAAAAACCAACAGAAGCTTAGTGATTTTTCCTTAATGCTTGTTGAAGAATAGAATCCTTTAATAAAAGATGCTCATTAAATAGGTGGAAAAAAAACTTTGACAAACAAATAAAAGTTTTTAGTGTTTAAGTCATGAAAACATATTTCAACATTGTTATTCAATTTGTAATGTTTTTAATATTTCTTTCTTAAGTATAGAATGTTATCATTTAATTTGAGAACAATAATGGTACTCCGATTTATTTTCATCAAATCTTATTGGTTAAGAAGGAAAAAAAATGTAATTGAAATTTTTTGACATCAATATTGCCCTATAATGTTTTGAGATTACCCGCGATTGTGATTTTTAGTATCTGAAATTGAGAGTTCCTGATGCTCTTGAGAATGTTGCTGAAATATGTAGGAAAAAAAAATTCTTGGCTATGGGCATAAAGTATTGGTACCACTTCTACTTTTTATTATTGATGGTTTTAAATGAACCCAAGTTCCGAATCCTCCCATTTATGTCTTCAAAATTCAAATTACTATGGATTTCATACATTTGATGCTTACTAGTGCATTTTAAAATTTAACAGTACTCAACATTAAATCTATTTTGTACAAGCCCAAAAATTGTCCATACAATTAATATTTTGCTACTAGCTTAGCTTTACTCTTTAGTTGACTAGATCAATATTAAATATTTTAAATAAAGGTTTTAATATTTATGTTGTTTTGAGAAGCCTCTCTAGAGAAAACATCCCTTCATACTATCCTAAGAAAGGTGTGTGAACTATTTGAAAAAAATGCATGCAAGGAAATGCATCGGGTACCAAGTGCTTGAAAACATTCCTTCTTCGTGCATCTTCTTAGTAAAATTCTATTGTAGTGTCATCTTCATTGTTACCAACTATATCTAATGGAATGAAGACAACTTCATCCCCACCTAAGATTGAAAGAAACAATAAGAATATTGTTCCAAGACGTGAAGATTTCATATAATAATATATCACCACATTATATTTGCAAACAAAAAGCTAAAATATCATTTATGGAAATCCATTATAATCTATAATTACTTCACATTGAATTACATTACATGTTATTACATTTCTCAATAATGAGGATGTACATATAGGAGGAGGGAAGTGCAACTACTACCTAAATCAGTGGTAAATAGCTCCCACTAACTAATACTGGCAGTTAAGTTAACTCAACAAGACTTGTAAGCTAATTCCACATAACTGAGAAGCTAACACAACACAAATAGTAATCTAACTTCACATAACTATTACACCCAAGAAATTTAACCCAACAAGTGTAGGACTAAAAAAAGTGTAATAATTATCCAAATAAACAAATAGAAGGATAAATAATAACATACACTAACACCTGATGTAAGCATAACTTAGGTGGGCAGAAAATAAGGTGGGTCCCAGAAACAAGGCTTGATGAGGTACCCACGTATAATAACTGGGGGAAAAGGGACACCATATAGTACCCAAAACCACTAACAACAAATTATAGAGATAAAACACCTACTACAAGGGATCCCAAGAAGCTTGGCTCAAAAAACTCATATAATGTTGCAGAAGTTTGGTGTGCACTGTGGCATAAATCCACTACTTGATCAAAAAACTAAAAAAAACTAGCACTTGGATTCACCATAATAGCTCCGTATATAATGAGACTATCGATGGAATGATGTCAAAAGTACCAAAAAAAATACCAAACATAATTTGATCAACTGCTATAAATAGGTGTGCCACGATCCAAGAACAATAACCAAGGCAACAAGGTATGGACACAATATCCATAGAAATAGGAATGTCACTATCCAAGGAAATTCAAGGTAACAAGGTAAGGACATAAGACCCAAAGAAGCAAGATCAAATGCTATAAATAGGTGTGCCACAATCTAAGAATAATAACCAACGTAATAAGGTAAGGACACAAGATCCAACTAAGTAGAAGTGACACGATCCAAGAAAAGCCAAGGTAACAAAGTAAGGACACAAAACCTAAAGAAGCAATATCAACACCACATCCTCTCCATATTGTTGAATGGGTGGAGTCCCACTAAAAATTTGTATGATTTGTCAAAACATCTACTCGAACACTCACAAACTAATATTGGGCTTCACCAGAATAACTCCCCCACAAGAGAGACTTTCAACATGCCTAAAAGTGTTGAAAATATAGATATAAAATATCTCAACAAACAAGAGAGATTTAAATATTTGCACTTTATAATTGAGTGTGTGTTACAAACATGAAATTTTGACTTTTTAGTTTGTTTTTCAAAATAAACAGTTCTAGTGAGACAAACACGAAAAAACAAGAACTTTTGAAAAAAACGACACTCAAATATGAGTTACCGATCAAAAGATACAAGCTTTTCAAATTTGTGATTTAATATTTATTTATAAAAATATCGTTTTACCTCTAGTCTTCCTCAATTTATATTTTCTAGAAAAAAAATCTAGTTCTAGATCTATAAATATGGAAGAAGAAGAAAAACCAATACCAAATGTGAAAAACCAAAAAATCATTTTTCTAATTTTGTGCCTCATTGGCAAAGATTTCCAAAATCCCCAAAAGTACCATGGATGTTCAAGATCCTCAAAAGCTCGGCACATAGTAACTCTGCAAAGGAAAAGAAAAAAAAAATCATTACTGAATGCAAAAAAACCCAGAAAAACCTAGAAAGCATTTTAGAAAAGAAAGAATAAATAATAACATACACTAACAAATATTTCCTTGTTAGGTCAAAAAAATTTCGTAAACAATTCCACTTTATCATTAAAATTTATGTGCATTATACGGAATAAACCTAGTTATAGAAAAGCAAGGATTCTAAATTGAGAAGCATGCATTTGTAGACCTTTATCAAGAATTTGTTGATGTTTTTGGATGGAGATATGAAGACCTTAAATATTTTGATCCTAATGTGGCACAACATACCATTGATCTGGATCTGATGGCCTATCCTAGTAAGAAAAAACAAAGCTATGTCAACCCAAGAATCGAACCTCTAATGAAGAAAGATTTGAGCAAGCATCATATTTCCCACTAAACATTCATCTTTGGTTGTCAACCTAGTTTTGTTAAGAAAAAATGGGGAAATAAAATTATGTGTTGATTTCATAGATTTAAACAAGGCTTCCTTGAAATAACATTATACATTTCATTCTATGGAAAAGAATTTACAAATGGTCAAAGTACGTACCTTGTCAATCTAAACAACTTGTATTTTCTAACTGAAGTTGGTTCATAGTTATCACCCTTGACTACCATGTTTGTTATTTCTTTCCTTAGTTGATCATCTGAATTAAAAATGGATTACTAGGTAACTAAGCCTTTGGGAAACTTGTTTAATCTTATTTGGATAATCTGATTTCTATACTATTGCTCCACCCATCAGAGAGGTTTTCTCTATTAAATGGTTGTTTGGCGTATAATCAGATTATGGTGAAGGAAGAAGATCATTTTAAAACATCATTTACAACTAAGTGGGGAACCTACGCCTATTGAAAAGGCCCTTTGGTTTGTCCAATGCAAGAGAAACCTTTCAAGGAGCCATGGATATGGTATTCAAGGGACTAGTCAACAACATTGTCCTTGTATACATGGATGATATCACAGTGTTTTCCAAAGGAGAAAAGGAACGTCTATTTCATCTTAGGTAGGAATTTGAGAGATGTAAACAATTTGAGGTTTCTCTCAATCCCAAAAGTGTATCTTCCTAGCACAAGAAGGTTAACTCCTTGGCCACATTGTCTCTAAAGAGGGATTAATAATTGATCCAAAAAGAGTAAATGTCATCTTGGCATTTTTATTACCTAGTCATAAGAAGGTCTTACAAATATTCTTAGGAAGGAAAAACTTTCTTAGGCATTTCATTCCAAATTTTTCAAAACTTGTGAATCAATTAACATCTATGCTAAAGAAAAACATGCCTTTTAAGTGGACTTTAGAAGGGAAGGGTAGTTGTGAAGCCATCAAACAAGAAATATCACAAGTCCCTGCCCTTATAAATCCTAATTTCTCAAAGGACTACACCTTGTATGCTATTAGAGTCATGTATACAAAATCTTCCATGCTAATGCAACTAAATGAAAAAGATTTGGAAACAACCTACTGCATATATGAGACAAAGTCTAGAATATATGAGGTAAGATATTCATTTGTTGAGAAGCATGCCTTGGTTGTCATGAGTTTGAAAAAAATTAAAAATTTGGTATCCAATAACAAGACCCACCTAATGGTATCACATTCTGGTGTGAAAGACATCCTTTTAAAAAAAGATTTAAATGAAAAAATGGGTGTTTGGATAAGAAAAGTGGAGCATGATGTTGATGTCAAACTAACCAAGTCAGTAAGGGGAAAATATTTGTGTCAGTAGCTAGTTTCAGAACTGCGGATTGAAAAATATGTTGTCTTAATGCTACAACATGATCAACAACTATTTGATGTTTCGCTTAATCCTTGTTGGACTTGTAACATAGTGCTCTTTCTCCAAACAAGTCAGTGTCTGCAAGGTTTGATCAAAACCAAGAGAAGGTAATTTTAAGCTCCAATCCATTACTTATGTGTTTAATTGTGGGGATTTTGTTTAGAAAGGATGTAAGTGGTGTCCTCTTAAGATACATTAAGGAAGATGTGATTGAGAAAGTTTTTCATGAGTTTCATGATGGAGAAGCAAGAGGGAACTTTTCTCCAAGGAAAAAAACTTTTAAGATCATAAAGGGTGGTTTTTATTGGTCCAATCTCTTCAAAGATTGTCATGCATGGGGTTAAAAATGTAAAAAATGTGGCTTCTTCATAGGAAAAGAGAGACTAACAACTCTACCCCTTCATCCCATCTCATTAGTACAACCATTCATGCAATGGGGGTTGGATTTCATTGGAGTGATCAATACACATTCTAGTATGGGGCATAAGTGGATTTTGACAACCACAGATTACTTCAAAAAATGGAAAAAGAAAGCAAATGAGGCTAGCATCATATACTTTTATGAAGGTATTATGACCAGGTTTGGTATTCCTTCCACAATAATATATGATAATACTCTGAAACTCATTGGGACAAAAATTTCTGAATTGGCTATAAAGAATTAAATATAACTAAGCACATCCTCAAACTACTACCCCCAAGACAATGGGCAGGCTGAGTCGATAAACAATCATTTTTTGGGGATCATAAGAAGGACCGTGGAGGAAAATCAAAGAAAAATGGCACACAAAATTGAAATCAACCTTATGGGTTGATAGACTATAGTGTCATCCCCAAAAGATCAATTAGAAGCTCACCTTATAAGCTAGTTTATGGTAAGGAAGCAAAGTTTTCAATATCTCTAGAGTTACCAGCCTTGAATCTCATTAACCAGCTTAAAATGTTTTGGGGGTAGAAGCAATGAATGACAGGTATGTTGAACTCATGGAGTTAGAAGAGTTGAGAGATCAAGGCATGCAAGTAATAGATTTTAATCAAGCTCAAGTTAAGAAGTGTTTTTAACAAGAAAGTAGTGGCTAAGAAGGAAACCTTGTACTTAAATGGGATGAAGATAGAGCCAAGTGAGGTAAGAACTCAAATTTTTATATAATATGGAGTGGCCTTTATGTCATCTCAAGTTGTAAGTGACACAATGCTTTCCAATTTTCAAAGCTGGAATGACTAGATCTCCCCATCTAAGTCAATGGGGTGTATGTCAAACATTGTTATTTAGGTGAAAGTTTCATCTTGTATATATAGTTGGACTAGTTTTCACTTTCCTCCAAGTGTTGTTTACCACATGTTTGGCTGGGTAGTGTAGTTTCCATTTCCATGAAAGTGCTTAGCACAATGTTCTTGTTGTCGTCAAGTGGCATTTTTAGTTTAATATTTTTGAGGAGGTTACAAAATAATGCAAGTTTCAAATCAAATTCAAATCCGTGCTAAGTTCACAGTTCATGCAGTCCATTTTCAAGTAAGTTTCATGGTGGAAACAAGGTGTTTTTGGGGGCAGTTTCCAAGAATATTATTTCAAGCTCCAAGGATCTAGCTTCTTTCAATGCCAAGTTCATGAGCTTAATTACATATTCATGGTTGAATTTTATAGAGTTAAAGGTTTTGAATATTAATTCAAAGTTCTACTTGCGTAACTCCATACCCAATGGATGTCGTAAAGCCACTAGTCTTCATATCTAACAAGAAGATATCTCCATAGGTTGCCAAATTGTTACCCAAAATAACCTTTGGGCTATTTTGACAATTTACAAATTATGTTTTGGACTTACGCATTTTTGTGTTCAAAAGTCGTGGGACGCTGAAACTTAGTCTTCCGTGGAATTCCAGAACTTAGTGTTTCGTGGGTTCTCCTAACCCATGGAACAAGGGAGTTTGAACTCAAGAGTTAGAAAGATTTTCAATGAAGCAGACCTTTGGGGATTTGAGGAGTTTAGTATTTCATGGAGTTGGTAACAACACCGCTCAATGAAGGATAAATCCTGCTTAGGTGAATTTGTGATACATGGAGGAAAATTTCCGTAAAATAGGTCACGCAGAAAAAGACATGAAGTTAAGGCGACTAAGGTCGGAAGCCACGAAACTAACAATAAACAATGTTCTGCAAGCTTCCCAAAGTTAGAGTATTGCGGGTTTTCCTAATCCGTAGAACAAAGGGTCAGGGTCGCGAGAGAAAATATCCACGATAAAGAGGATTAGACCTTCACGGGATTTACAAGCCTTTCTTTCAATGCAAAGGGGAAGCCATGAAGGTCAAAAAAAAGTTTGAAGTAGAAGTTAGATGCTACAGAACAAGCGAAATCATTCAAATGTCACATACCAAAGAAAATTCCCGTGAGACAAAGTAAAATTCAAAGGAAGTAGTGGAGTAATGCAAAATTAGTATTTGGGCCATAACTTTCACTATAGAAATCCAAATCGCATGGAATCAACGATGTTGGAACCGTCTCTTCACGGGCTTCATTTCGGCATAAATAAATGTGGGATTTGATTGGATTTTGAGGGAAACAAATGAAAATATAGTAATGACGGGAGAAAAGTGTAGTTCCAGTCCAATAAGGCGTACAACCACCTCATTAACTAGAATTTAATGTTGAATGGTGCCCATGCTTTCATCCACAAAGTCTGATGGCATGTGTAAGTAAGAAAGAAGGATGTCCATGCTTAAAACCGTAAAAAAATGAAGGCGCGGAGTCCTTGGTAGGTGAATTTCATTCATTTCTTCGTTGACTTCACATTTTCCCCTTCTTTCTCTCGTCCTTTCATATTTGGATATAAATATAAGTGTTTTTACATGAAAAAGGGTTCTTCTCTGTTGAATTTGGAGCTTTGCCTTAGAGTTTTGCAATTTTCATACATTCAGACCTATGTAACTCTATTTTGCAAACCCTCTTTCTATAAATGCAAGTGAAAAATCTGTAAGTGATATGCAATTGTGATTTTTTTCCTTTCAATGCAATGTATTTGATGTGAATCTCTTGCCTTGCTTTCTTTTGAATCTATTCACTTGTCTCTTGCAAAACTTTGTGTTTCCCTTTGATTCTTGCATGTGTGGTTGCATTTTTGTATCTACACGTCATATTTGAACCTTGTTTTAGCTTTGGTGCGTCACCTTCATTTCATTTTGCAAACATTTTTTTCCGCTTCTCAACCCTCGTCCTTGCAAATATGTAGTTTAGACTTAGTTTAGTTTGCATTTTGAAGTTGTCGGTTAGTTTGTAGTGAGCCAAGATATAAGAAATTGGCCTTCTATGTAGGTTTGTCTTCCTTTGCAAGGTCACACAGTTGGAGACAATCTCATGTTCACCCAAAAGTTCTGATTTTCATTCATGATCATGCAAAGAGTGCAATTTTTTGTGTGTTAACAGGAACATGGTGGGAGTCCATTGATATGGATACTAAGTAGCCGACCCCATAATGATTGATATTGATACTACACATAAGGAGATTGATGACCTTGTGTAGACATTATCACATACATATAGATAGTGGTGGTTGGATTCTCAAAAGTTTCTTGGTTATGTATTTTGTTATGTGGTGTTGGTGGGCTTATAGTTTATGCTCTCCCTAGCATTTGTTTATGATAGTTTCTTCTAATTTCCTTAGCTTGTTATTTTGATAGGGGTTTCTTTTTTGGGGGTGGGCAAATATTTATGTCATATATGTGATGAAACCTACATTCTAATCAAAATATTAATTATTGTGGGCACATAATATAATAAATAAATATATAATTTAAAAAACAATCAAATGTGGTTAATAATTAAATTTAGTTTTTCACAATAAATATATTAGAAGATGATAACACTGTATGTAGAAGATGATAACACTGTATGTTGATTAATTGCTGGTAAGAGAGAAGTAATGTTATAAACGGACTCTGTCAACAATAACAACACGACTTTTACCTTTTGAAAACCCGTTATACACAAGGCGCCTGCGAAATCAGGGGAGTATTCTTTTATACACAATTTTCAAATGGGCGCCTGCGAAATCAGGGGAGTATTCTTTGAACGGTTTAAGATGCTTGAGTTTCTTCTATTAAATACAAAAGCATACAAGGACAGTAAAATCTGTTGAATTCAGAATACGAATTTTGTTTTGATTTAAACCCCAGATGCCTCCATGCGATTTGAGGAACCAGTATCTGTTGAATTCAGAATTATGTAATACATAAAATACGGATCTGAGTTTGTTTATTGGATCTGGTTACATAAATTCCTCCCATTTTGTTGGTTGCAATATTTTGTATCAATGAGATTGATTTGATATGCCCCAATTGCTTCGTTCAGTTCCAGTCAGTTTCATTCATCAGGATTGATTTTTTAAGTGACCAAGAGAGTCTTCTCAACTTACAAAGTAAAAAATGAGTGAGTCCCTTTTATTTCTAGTTAGGATATGTTTATCTTCTCTATTTCATTCAAGTATAACAATTCCACAATTACTCTTGCTGCTAAACAATAATTGTGCACTCAAAGAGCTATAAGTTCTAGTGAATAGAGACCAAGCTTTTAATGAAACAGAAAACGAAAAATCTTGAATAGTTTATGAGCTAATAAGTGGGCATCCATCCACCACTATACCAGGAAGTGTAGGGCAGGATGCCACTTTACAGTGGTCATCTACTGCCCCTCCCCACCAATTCAAACTCCTTTCATTCATCTGCAATGCAAAATAACTCAACAATCCCATGAATGCAACCCCTGCATCCATGGCAGCTGAGAACACATAATTATGGTCTACTCCACCACTGTCTGTTTCTTCTGAAAATAACATAGTTAAAAATAAATCCAAAGGTTCCCCAGCATATGAAGTTCACAGCAGTTGCAGGTGGCATCATGCTTGTTGCACCAATCAAAACTGGCATGTTTATGCGGATAATCCATTTTTTTTCTGAAAATATCTTGGAGAGAAGCCAAACTACAAGTGGTGCTATGGCACCTCCTAAATAAAAAGGAAATAAAATATATTAATATCCACAAATAACCAATGTAGCTTATCAAAACTGTAAAAGTACAACTAGCTTAAAATAGGCAAGAGAATAGAAGCACTAATACTATATCTAGCTAATGGATAAAATAGCAGGAAAAGTAGAACTGTCTTATTACAGACAAGAAGAGTTATGGAAGAAAGTGTACAGGTAAATAAGAATATACTGAAGTAACTGTAAAATATAGTGATGACATTTAACAACCATTAAGCTAAATTGGTCAGTTGAACCCACTTACTTATCTAGAAAATGCAGTTCATTTATATTCTCTCAGTAAGTTGTGATCTAATTGTTATCACTAAAGATGTCTGTTACTATCTTTAGACTGTTTTAAGCTAAACGGTCTAGACAAGTTTGTCCTGTAAAACTATAAGTAGCTTACATAGCAGAGAAGGCCTGGAATGTCAGCTAAGCCCTGCCTAGAAAACCTAAATTTGACTACAGTAGCATTCTTTTTTCGAGTGCATGTTCTTTTTATATTTTAAATAAACTAATGCAATGCCATTTTAAACTAATGATGAAGGAAGGTTTCTTTCCCTAGTCGAGAATAAAACATACATTTAAGGCATGAAAATGTTTGTTATTAAAAGTAAAAATTCAATCTTAAATCGGCTGGAAGGCTTGGTTTGTGGCAATCAATTGGAATGATGCTACAATGTAAGTGGCCCCCCTACTAACATAACAATTAATTGATCCGTGATTTGTAGCTCTTAAATTGTTCTATATACCTATAAATCTTTATATTTGACATTTATATCCTTTCCTCTTGATAAGTACAAGAAAAATTCAGTTTACACCTCATCTGAATACCATATTTTCTGAGAGAAGTTATAAAAGTCATAGACAAAAGTTGTAACAGAATCTATGTTATAGTGGAACTAAACCAGTTTTGAGCCATCACTACCCTTTTGTGGATACAGCAAGTTTACAACTCTGTTGTTTAGTATTAGTGCATGCTTTACATATATCATATGGACCTTCGTTTTATTATCAATGTGGGATTCGGTGACCTTAAAAAACATCCATCCTCCAATACCTTATAAGTATAACTAACTTAGAATAGTTGAATAAAACATTTTCAGTGAGATACATCAAAAAAAAAACGAGGAAAGTGTTATTACCTAGGAAAAACCAGTTCTGGTTTTTGTACAGTCCCATGGACCCAAAGATTCTTTTGGGTCCTACTACCCCCCATATCACCGACGCATTGTAGAAGACCCTGTCGTAGGGGCATGTCCAGGGACTGCCTTCTGGTAGGAGCTCAGGATTGCACATGTTTTCGACGCTTTCTAAGAGCCACCATGCTGTTCCGAAGTATACAGAGGCTGCCACTAGTGTACCTACAACCTAGCATCATCCAAAATAAGAGTATTAATGTGGAACCATGGGAATTTTCTATTTTAGCAAACAAGTAATTCAATACAGATACTTTAGAACAAGAAGACTTAGTGTAAGATATTCTAGATAACACCATGTTGAGAAAAAGAAGACTTAGAGAAACTGTTAAACTATGTAACTGTTTGGAATCATGCTTGCCTGAACAACAAACATTGAACGAGGTGGGATCTTCATGTAATGCCCTAGCTTGAAGTCTGAAAGAAAGGTTATTGCTTGTAGCATGGTTGTATTACCATATGTCTTGAATATTACATTTGCAACAGGCTTGCCTGGATAGAGATAGCCTATGATGTACTCATTTATTATTTTCATCCCTGGTGTCTGCATTTAGAACAGTGAGAAACTCAATCAATCAATGATGAGTGGTGTAAGATTTTCAAAGAAATGGAAAAAACAAGATTCAGTACCATATTGGTAGTAGCAGTGATTATGCCAATGGGAAGAGTTAAAGTCACTGCCAGTAAACAGGCCAAGAGCACTCCCCACCATGGTAGTTGTAACTGCTTCTCAAACATTTGGCATGTTGCAATGGCTACACCTATCGTCAAAACCAGCAATATCATAAACCAGTATTGTGGAACAGCCTTGTAATTTTCCCTCATCAATCTGGAATGTACATCAATATTTTCATTCCCCAGAGCTGCCTTAGTAGTATTCCATATGTACCTGTTTTAAGTAAGAATTTAGTAACAAGGAAGGATGAGGCTATTAATGTGGAAAGAAATCCCATCATTTGGATATGTCACAACAGTAAGCAACTTGTAAGTTACAGATGTCTCATAGGTAGCTGCCACAAGTTAAAGAGGGCTTATAAGGCATGACATCAAACCAGCACGAAATGATGCTAACACATTCACCTGGAAATTTGTACCCAAAGACTACTTTCAGAATGGGAAAGCGTTTGGTTATAGATAATGCATCATCCACGACAGTAAACAGCTTGTAAGTTACTGATATCTCATAAGAAGCTGTCACAAGCTAAAGAGGGCTCATAAGGCATGACATCAAAACCAGCGCAGAACCATGCTAAGTGCTAACACATTCACCTGGAAACTTGTACCCAAAGACTATATTCAGAATGGGAAAGCTTTTGATATAGATTACACATCATCCACAACAGTAAATAGCGTGTAAGTTACAGATATCTCATAGATAACTGTCACAAGCTAAAGAGGGCTGATAAGGAATGACATCAAAACCAGCACAGAACGATGCTAACACATTCACCTGGAAACTTGTACCCAAAGACAACTTTCAGAATGGGAAAGCTTTTGGTATAGATAATGCATCATCAACCACCTCTTTCTCCCAAAATAGCTTGTAAATTACAGATATCACATAGGTAACAGCCAGAAGGTAAACAGGGCTTATATGGCGTGACAAAAAAAACCGGCAGGGGAGCGATGCTAACATATTAACCTGGCAACTTGTACCCAAGCCTACTTTCCGATTGATAAAGCTTTTAGTATGGCCAGTTCCACATATATCACCTTTTTCTCCTAACTGTTATAAATTATGGCTGATGCATAGACTAAGAAACATATTGCAACCAAAAATTGGAGCATACCGCTTAATTAAACTCACTTTCCATGAAATACCACCACATGGGATATAGTTGCTGAAAGAGTGGCGAAGCTCAGGCCATATGTGAATGCAAATAAGATGCTCATGTGCAGTCTACTGTAATCTTGGTAGGCATCAGCATTGAAGCCAAAGTAGTCTGTGAGAACTCTTGAGGTATTATACTTCTGACCACTGTCTGTGACAAATAAATGAATTGAAAAATGTTAGGGAAAGGCCCTGCAGAATCCATGGGACAATTAAATTACACTTACAATTCAAGACATAATCTTTGTAGATTAATGGATTTTTACTTTATAGTTATCTTAAATCATATTTTTAGGACATCTTTAATGAAACCACATACCTGTGAAGAGGTCAGAAGAAAATATTGGAAAAGCTTTTGCATTGTAAGCATTACTCCAATAGGCCAGGGGAATAATAATATACATGATAATCATGAAACCTGCCATGACATTTGCTATGGCAAACCAGGGGGTTGCCAAGGGACTTCGTAAATAGGATGATACCACAGCCCAGTCAAGAGCAAAGGAACCTATGCCCAGGCCCTTTAGGCCTGATCCAATCTGTTGAGCAGTAACAGATTCCTTCCATATCCAACAAAGTATGGAGAAGGCTGTAACAGAGGGGAAGAGAAAATTTGGTATTATGTAGTATGAGAAGCTCGCTGTGAGAACAACGATGAAGAACTGCATCCTCGTCAACCCTCCCTTTGGCCTCTTTTCATCTTCATGCAGGGCCCTAATTCATCACCATCATCAGCACAGAAGAAGCCCTGCATAATTTATTGCTCTACCCCTAAGACAAAGTGATAAGAGTTCCTAAACAGAAAGACTGAATGCATATTATTAACTAAAGACCCTGTATGATATATTGTACTAACAAAATGTTTACAGATGCTCAAATTATAACAAGGGAAAAAGTTTTGCATCCGAATTTTTTTCCACCCTTACAGTCCATCAATAAAAGAGAACAAAATAGACAGCTATATATTGTTCTTAAAATGATCCTATCACCACAGAAATAAAGAAAGGTTTGCATCACAAAGTTGTTTCCACCCTCAACATCAAGCAATCAAAAAATACCTAATGGACATATATATATAATTTTTAAGATGATCCTCTGTCTGGTATCTATGGTAACTAGAATCATTTTGTTAATATTTTCTGAGGCAGCCTTAATATAATTCTATTCTTGTTGAGAAGAGGGTATGAATGACAATCAAACTTAATATAATTCTATTCTTATTGAGAACAGGGTATGAACGACAATCAATCTTTCCTCAAAGCTTCAATCAATGTTTAATCATATACCAAAATCATGTGAAGTTGCCTGATTTATATACTTCCACTTTAGATTATCTACCAAACAAAAATATCACTGGTCAACTTACCTAAAGAGAGAAACTTGGACGAGGTTCATTGGCCACCACATGTAGGAGGTCTCCACCAAAATCTTCCTGAAAATTCCAGCCCAGCCAAATCCTAACACCTAAAAGAACATAGACTTCAAGGAATGAATACATTAAATATAGATATTCCACAGACCATCATATAATTTTTGTTTCCTTCCAATCTAAAAGAGGAAATTAAACTAAAACACAAAAGAAAAGAAAAAAAAAGAAAGAAAAACCTATATCTATCATATCTGATCTCAGTTTCAATACCATTTAGATTCATATTCTCAATATACAACCATACAATACTAATTTATCTGGTTTTTTGGTACTGGTCAAAGTTAATAATATAGAACAAGAACAAGTAATTTTAGTGTTTGTTTTATTTTTAATCTCTAACTATTAGTTTGAGTAAGTTGTCCTCATAGATTTTCACCTGAGTTGTAACTGATAGCAACCAGGCTGCTACAAAACCAATATGCCTTTTGTAGAAGGCTTTGATTATGGTAAGTATGCTTATGGCATATACACCTCCTGCTCCAGCATTGGCAAATATTGTTATAAGAACATGTTCCTTGATATTAAATGGCCCTGGATTCAGTGAAAAATGCCAGTTTGTGCAAGGAAAACGGAGGATCTTTGTGGGTAATGTGGCTGCCATGAGATGGCCCAAAGGCAGAACTGCTATCTGAGCAGAGAATCCTGAAATTGTCAATGGGTTGGACCTATATGAAAAAAACTGGTTGGCTATGGCCAAAATAATACATGACAGTAGGCCTAGAGACCACATCCTAAATGTCATTACTGGTAAGTTTGGGTCATCTGTAATGGGTACTGTAAGTGCAACCTCTTCGATTGGAGACTGGTCATGAACCTTCTCACCACCTCCTGCAAACAAAGATATTATCATAACTACAATGTTGGATCATAACATAACCATAAGAAGAGAAACATTTTAAAACAGTCTCCGGATTCACCATGTTATGGTTTTCAGTTCTAGACGTTTCCAGTTCTTATGCTCACGACTCTGAGCTCCTACAACTACGTATCTCTAAGCCCAATAACAACAAATCACACTATCATGAATAACACTATCTTTACTGATTCGAATGATTCATATCAAACCATAACATGATGAGTCAAGAAACTCGTGTTAGGATAAACATAAGTTTACAAATTCATCATGTTATATTTATATTTGTAGGCAAAACATAACATGAGGTTACAGATTCGCCATGTTATATTTGTAGTTGTAGGCGTTCCTCTTAGAAAAACAGGGCTCTCAACTTTTAGAAATAAATATCTCTGAGCCCAATAAAAACCAATCATGTAACTGTGACATGAATTACATCATCTCTACTCAATAATATGACACACACAAAATGAAAAATGGTGAATCCAAAAATTCTCCAAAATTTATGGGTTAACATATTAAGTACAGAACCACAGATATCTCTGAGCTTCCTCTTAAGAAAACTGTTAGAACTACATATCTCTAAGCCCCTGCTAGCTTACTGAACCATAATATGGCAAACCCAGAATTTGTTTGTTAGAATGAATAAACAGCATGAAAACTTCAAGGAATAAGAAATAAGAACAGAATTTTTTCTTTTTTAATAATACTCAACCGGGATTTGTAGCAGGTCCCATGTTGATTGTATTGTTAGCCCTCCTTGGAGCCTCTGATTATGAATGAAAACTGAACATGCTGTTATATATTGATTCATGAGCTCTTCACACAGTCTCCCTTAGCAATGAATTTGGCTAGCTTTAGAGAATATTCTATCTTTCTTTTCAATATGGTTTGAAACACAGTGCACATACAGAGTGAATTCCACTCAAGTAGAGATATACTATTAAACATGATCCATATTTTCCAAGATGTAAAACACGAAGTGCTAATGCTGTCCAGCTCTGCTAGGTCCATTAATGTTAAAGTGACTCCCATGGATTCTTATAATAGTGCCTATCAACATAACCATTGTTGCTAATTAGTGACAAGTGTTCCATTGATTTAGAATTTAGTTGCTTCATATTTATTTGTCCTGAATCAAAGAAAAGCTACTCAAAATTAAAGTTTAAGGTGTGCCCACAAAAAGCCAATTTTCTTGCTGCATGCATATGAGTTTCGTGTACCATCTCAACAGATTTGGTAGAACTCATGGCAAATAAAATGTGAACAGCACACACACACATATATATATACGTTTACATGGTTTTATTTTGGCTCAATGTGTACAAGCTTAACAGAATTTGTAGAAGTCGAGGGAAATCAGAGTGTGAGCAGCACATATATACGTTACAAATTGTCCCCTGCTTGTGATATTTTATACTAAAATTAGTTTAAAAGTAGATAGTTTATTTTGGCTCAAATTATTCGGCCGAAAGGTGGCCGGGGCATGCTCGTGGGATAATTGTTTTGATAATTAATTTGATATAATTAGGAGGAACTTGGCTCTTCAACCACCTGAGTGGTCTAGAAGGACTTTAAAGTGCCCACCAAGCTCCACTTCAAAGCATATTATCTTTGGTGGGCACTTGGATTTGAAGTATAATTTAAGAAATAATTTTCACTTTATTAGTAATAGAGAAAGATTAAAAATAGTTTTGTTCTTTTCTTTCTAATTCTACAATTAAAAAAAAATCTCAACATGAAAATTGTGCTAAATTTTAGTGTGTTTTGCAAGTAGCATGTTTGAATACTCTAAAAGAATTACTTTTCAAGATGAACTATGAATGGAATGGATGTAAAAATGTGTGAATCCACCTCGAGTTTGATCGAGCATGCTTGCAACACCAAAAGAGATGCATGCAGGACTTTGGGTGTTTGCAAGCTAGACAAAAGTGTTAACTACCCATAAATACTTAAGGAGGCTATCTACTGAGGGATCATAGTGTAGAATACATTGAAGCCTGAAGGATAGAAGCATGCTTAGGTTGATTGATAGCTTTCAAGAATCTAGAAAAATTTCTATCCTAAGCAGCAGCGGAGGAGTTAACTTTCTACGAAGCATTCAATGATTCAACTTGACTATGTTGTAGAGAGAGAAAATTTTAACCACGTTAGAGTTGGTACTAGTGAAAAAGTGTCGCCACAAGCCATTTTCAATCCAACCACTATTTGGATAGTGTTTGGAATGTAGTTTTATAAAGGTGCACTTCAAGGATAATATTTTGGATTTCTATAAGACATTTATGAATCACAATTCTTTTACCTAAAGCTTATCCCTATCGGTGGGCAAGATAACCATTCTTGAATGTGCCCACAAAAATAGTTTGCAACCACTTTATTCCCTTTCTTACAAATCCTTATATTGTTAATCCAATTATAGACACCTAAATTTGGTAATTTATCTCTTGGTAATGTCGGTATTGGCTTACTATCTATATCATGACTTATTCTTGCATTCTAAGTTGTATTATCTATCCTTAGCCATGTTATCCATTTTTTCCTCCTGGGAAAAAATGGATAATGAGGTCTATAGGCAAAAATGGTGAAAGTTGGTGTATAAAATTTTTCGGCTTTCTGCTATACCTCCATGATGTCTCAGAACTACAAAAATTCCATGAATTCCATGATGTTAATAAAAAAGGTTTTAAATGTTCAAGAATGGTCCATACGAAGGGGTGCTCGAGGTGAGCTCACACAATACATAGGAGTTTTAACATTCAATACAACTCGATCGGGCTAGATTGATGTGTGGGTGAACTAATTTGACTATAGAAGGCCCAAAAAATATGAACAACTCGACACATGCGATAAGGAAAACGAGCTCAGTTGGACAACTTGATAAGAGCTCGATAAGAAAGCAACTCGGGTTGGCATGATGAGGGTCGAGTTGCATTGGGAGCTCATCTCGAGCTTGGTGCTTAAGACGTGTGGCGTGGATTTGCAAGACTGGCTCATAGGTGTAGAAATCGGGACTTGATGCGTGCAAGTAATATTCGGCATGGGCCAAGTTAAGCGAGTAATTCATTTGAGTTTGCAGGTTGAGTCAATGATTGCACAAATGAATGAAAGTGCATAAGTGTTTGGGAGACTAAGCCGAGGCAAAATATTGAGTTGTGTGTAGAGCCTAGAATCCATCACAGAGAGCTAATGAAAGGACTCGACAGAAAAAGCTCGCAATAGTGCAATAATCCTCGAAGCTTAGTGTTTGGAGCTTGGGGAATGGTGTCTCAGAAATCAAATGCAAGATTCATTGAGGTCGGTCGTGATAGCTCAAAATTGATGTCAATTAGGTGAATCAAAGGTTTCAAACGACACGTATTCTAAATCGAGGCAATGTTGGCTAGAGGGATGAATTCAACCAAGGTTCATGTTAAGAGACCTCTTAGAAATCGGAGGTGGAAAATACCTGGCGAATATCCTTGGAACTGGTTTCATGGGAAGGCAAATTTTTTGGGGGTCTGACAGAAAAATTTTCACCTGATTTTTAAGTGGTGGGACAGAAGGCTGCAGACGCGCGATAGAAATTTGCTGATGTGCGTCAATGAGGTTTGTTGACGTGTGTCAACCACCTTGTTGACATGCGTCAACAAATCTCTATCGCACGTCTGCAGCCTTTGCCATCTGGTCACACAACAAAAAAAATCTTCGTGTCACACATCAAAAAACTCTCTATCACGCGTCTACTTCCTCCACACTCCTGTCGCGCGTCAACAAACTCTCCCTGTTGCGCTTCAACAAACTCTCCCTGTCACGTGTCAACAAACTCTTTTTTGCACATCTATAGCCTCTGCCCTCCTGTCGCGTGTTCACTGTACTTGATAATACATATGCCCCCAGGTGGTATGAGTGAGCTAATAGTGTTCTACCTGGTGAATAATAGAGGATTATATAGGGGATAGTTTCAAGGGTAGATGAAGCTGAACCTTAAAAAAAGTTAAACTATAATTTTTAGGCGAACATGTCACTGACCCGCGCTAGAAAATTCACCTTTTCAAATATTTTAAAAATGGAATATTTTCCATATTACGAATATTCGCCACTAAAATTATCCCTGAATTCAACTCATTACATGGCAGAGCTTCAACGTTGAGCTAGGTCATAGATCCGTCAGGTCCATTGGAATCGGGTTTGAGTTTGTGGAAAATATCATTGTAGAGAGTGAAAGGAACGATAACCAAATCGTACCAAGCCAAGAATACAGATGCTAATCAAACACCATGATCAATAAGATGAAAGAAATTTGCCAGAATAATTTTACATCAAAATTTTGCAAACAAATGAGTAGCAATATCATATATTATTATGGAACTCAATGCAATAAATTGAGAATGGGACTTGCTTAAATAGGCAAGCAATAACAATCTAAGAACCAATCAAGGTTGTAGATCAAGCCATAAATCAAGGAAATAACTAGTCATCAAAGAACTAGTCAAGACCATAGATTTAGGGGAGAACTAGACATTAAGGATCTAGTCAATACCATAGATCAAGGAAAGAACTATACCTAACAACTAGATAATATCTCCTAATATCTAAATAAGATAAAATAAATATCCACACACATAAGTGGGTGAGGATAAATACAATAAAGGTAAATAAAGTACCTAGGTGAACATGAGCTAAGGTAAATACCTACTTTAACACCCCCCCTCAAGTGAAGCTAGGGCCCAAAATATAAGTGGCATGTCCACAGTATGAGTCCCAACAAATAGTCCTGATGAGGTACTCATGTACAATAACTTGGAAAAAGGGACACCGCAAGGTACCCAAAACCAGTAATAACAAAGTAAAGAGATTAAAGACCCGCTCTAAGGCATCTTAAGAAGCTCGGCTCAAAAAAATCGTACAATGCTTAAGAAGTTTGTTGTGTACTATGGTCTGAATCCACTGCTCGATCAAAAAAATCAAAAACAACTGACACTGGGTTTCACCAGAATAGCTCCGCACAAGGAGACTGTCAACGGAGTGGTGTTGAAAGTGCAAAAAAAACACCAAACATAATTCGATCAACTACTGAAAATAGGTGTGCCACGATCCAAGAACAATAACCAAAGCAACAAGGAAAGGACACTAACTCCAGAGTGTCATGATCCAAGAAAAGCCAAGGTAACAAGGCAAGGACATGAAACCTGAAGAAGTAGGATCAACACCACACCCTCCCATACTGTTGAATGGGTGGAGTGATGCTACAAATCTGTATGAGTTGTCAAAACAACTACTTAAACACTGAAAAACTAACACTGGAATGCACTAGAATAGATCCCCCATAAGAGATACTGTTAACATGCCAAAAGTGTCGAAAATACAAATACAAAATCTCTCAACAAACAAGAGAGATATACTACACCTGCTAAAGAAAAATGCTCAAAACAAGAAGCATCACAATGCAGAAGGTATAGTAAGTGGAGAAAGATGTCGAATGGTGAAGGAGTCAAAATAAATAACTCCAATTGAAAGATCATGAAAAAATAAGCACTTTTGCAAAAAACGGCACTCAAAACCGAGTTACCAATCAAAAGTTACAAGCTTTTTAATATTTTACTCTGTTATTTATTTTAGTTGCCACTAAAACATGATAAATTGTTGTTGCCTTCACCACACAAATAAAATTAAAGGGACTGAAGTTAAGCACCTACTAGTAGGAATCACAAGCTTTAAGCCCTCATATGATCATACCATATGACCAAGGGCTAAGGATTTTAATGGGTATTTGCACAACTTACAATTATGGAGGGTGTCGCGTGTTTTTGAGAAAGTCACATCCAGTTGCCTCTTATGGAAAAAATTACTATTTCTGGATTGTTTAGACAATGACCTTTATTTTCCGAAAATAGCGACCTACGGATTTGCCTGAACTAGTAAAAAACGTGCACAACATCCATGGACCCCTGCCAAAAAAGGAAAGTTCCAAAATTCTTTTGCACGCAACCTGAAAATGATCTGCCATACCAAAAAAAACCCAATGTAGATCTCATGAAATCCAAAAAGACGATTCCTTCATTTTTTAAGCGTGTGGTGCGAATCTCGAGGCGAACCTGTGCATTTCACTGTAACCACAAAAAATGACTACCTCTAGAAATGGGCGAGTTTACAATCGATCTTAGGGTTTTCACACCTTCCGGATCCAATGGAAGCCTCTATTTTTCATAAAACTACACGCAGCAACAAAATATGACCAAATCCCAAATATATGAATATACAAAGATTTCATTTTGCAAAATAAAACTTACAGACAGATGTCAATAGCAATCTCCTGCTCTGATACCATGAAAGGAATGATAACCAGATCGTACCAAGCCAAGAACACAGATGCTAATCAAACACCACGATCAATAAGATAAAAACAATTCACCAAAATAACTTTACATAAAACCTTTGCAAACAAATGAGCAGCAATATCATATATTATTATGGAACTCAATGCAATACATTGAGAATGGGCCTTGCTTAAATAGGCAAGCAATAAAAATCTAAGAACCAATCAAGGTTGTAGATCAAGCCATAAATCAAGGAAATAACTAGTCATCAAAGAACTAGTCAAGACCATAGATTTAGGGGAGAACTAGACATCAAGGATCTAGTCAATACCATAGATCAAGGAAAAAACTATACCTAACAAGTAGATAATATCTCCTAATATCTAAATAAGATAAAAGAAATATCCACACACATAAGTGGGTGAGGATAAATACAATAAAGGTAAATAAAGTACATAGGTGAACATGAGCTCAGGTAAATACCTACTCTAACAAATTCATTTTTTCAAATTTTAAAAAAATGGAATATTCACCATATTACGAATATTCGCTACTAAAATTATAATTCAACTCATTGCATGATAGAGCTTCAGCGTTGAGCCATGTCACAGATCTGTCGGGTCCATTGGAATCAGGTTCGAGTTTGTGGAAAATCTCATTGTAGAGAGCCTACACCTCAAATGAGATAGCTTGAGGGGCGAGCAAGGGCTATCATGGTTCAACAACACAGTTCAGAGTGTGACGAAGGCTCTCTGGGCTGAGCTAAATAATCCATTCCTAGAATTTTTTTGCAACAATGATGAAATTTAGGGTGCTTGGGAATGCGAAGTATCCATGAAGGCCATGTTAAGTCGATCAAGAAACTGCTAGAAAGTGCTAGGAACATGTTCGATGGAATCTTGGATCGGCATGATTTTGCACAAGAGTCATTTTGATGGAAGAGGTAGAGCGGAGAACAGGTTCACAGTTTTTCGGAGCCCGAAGGGATGTAATGAATTCAAGTGGAGGAGTTGCATTTTTGAATCAAAGTGATTTCGGGTTTCGAACTCGGTATGCTTTTGAAACAATGGGCTCGAGTTGAAGAAAATTTCAAGAAGATCCGAAGCTGAAAAATGCAAAAATTCAGAGCTTCAGATTTTCAGAGGTTTTCACAGGTGGATGGAGCTTGGTAGATGAGGAGGTTCCCAACTACGAAACCTAAAGTTTAGAGGTCAAACCACATGATAGCTCAATTAATGACTTGGTTTAGGAGGTCATGAAGTTGTGTGCCGAGCTAAACGGTGAAGTGGCCATGTGGTTGACTGACGTCATGGAAAATGAAGATCTCGTGTTAATACAGTTGGTGACGTGGTGGGGTGATTTAGATTTAGCTCGGTGAAGTATTAAGGTTAAACTAAGTGGTGTGATTCAGAGGCGTTAACTCATTCGAGCTACACATGGAGCCTTGAAGCATCTTGTAAACAAGTTAGTTAAAACACGTCATTGAGTGAATACATAGAAGTCAGAGGTTAGCGGAGTTAAGTAGCTCGATCGACATACAATATGTGGAGAGCACAACGTCTAGCAAAAAACAAACAAGAGCTAATACAATTCTGAGTTGCCCTCAGTTTACGTAAGAAGTTGTTAAAGAGATGTTCGGAGGTGCAACATGTAGCTCGCTCAATGATCCATATTGGTTTGATGAAAAAAAGATATGAAAAATGAGCATGAACTCACCGCGTAAACAAGTTCTCACCACCCAATGCATGATGGTTGGGGAGTTGACCAAAGTAGGTTCGAAACGGTAAAGGCAAGTCGTCTTTTGAAGCTTGTGGATGTATAACCAATAACCACACATGCAAAACATAAAAGGGCGATTGTCGTTGGAACATAGAGTGGCCAATGTAGTATGTGGAGATAGGGAGAAAACTAACAAAGGTAGCGAGCCAAGTCATCCATTTCAGAGCCCATGATGAAAAATTAAAACATGAAACTTTTCGAGTAAGTAGGTAACTCGCCAAGCCATTTGGTGACCCAGCGAGTTGATGGAGAACAATGCCCGGGATACTCAAAAAGTGATTCTTTCTCAACCAGCCATAACTTCCTCTCATGTTGTCCGTTGTTTACAAAATTATAGTCTTTGGAATCGAGAGAGCGAGAAATACACAATGGAATCATCAAAATGTATTTTTGGAATTTTTGTATTCCAAAACTGCAGGTTGTCCTCATTCCATGAATAATGCCTTGAAAGGTGGATTTGTAATTAATGAGGCAAGCATGGTTAACCTATTCAACTACAAACTTTCCTATTTTTAGGGATTCTTCCTTCTTTCTCTTAATAACTCAAAATTTTCTATAAATGTAAAGGGAATTCTGATTCCAAAAGGGTTAGACATTTTCTAAGCTTCCCCTTTTCTTCACAAGCTGTGTTGTTGTGAATTTGTAGGATTTCAAGCCTTTTCTTCTCAAAATTATAATAGAAACCTATGCCTTTCCCTGCAATAATGATGCATTGTGCAAGTGCTTGAAGTAATGGAAATCATGTGTTTATGATCAATTATATGTCCTTACATTATTTTTTCTGCTTCTATTTCCCTCTCTCATGTTTGTAGGTGAATTGTGTAACTAGTGTTTCTTTTGCAAGTTTCGGGAGTTATTGTGCTTATTCAAGGAATGAAGTATTGTATGGAGTTGGGTTTGTAATGCATGTCCATTCTTCCCATAGTCATCTTTATTCATTGGCAAGCTGAAATTTTGTTTAGCAAAAACCTTTCTTGGTGCATCACCGCTTCTAATTTAGGTTTTATTTTGTGCAAATATCTCTCCCTAATCCCCTTGAAATGTTAGTTTAGGTCTAGGTAGTTGCTTCTATTACATTAGGAGTAGTTTAATGCTTAGTTTAGGAAGAGGAAGCTGAACATCTCTGGAGGCTCACCTCGAGCCCAAGTCCCACAACTTGAGATTTTATCCCATGTTACCTAATCACACTTAATGCCCTACTCATAACTTGGCCATTCAGAGGGTGCGGTGATTAGGTGATAACATTTTTTGGCGCGCCCAATGGGAGAGTAGGTGAACGCTCTACATTTCAAAAGTATCCCATTGTAATATCTTAGCCACCATGCTACCAACACTAACAGTTTTTTGCATGCCCCATGGGACACAGTCATATTTTCCACAGGTGTGTGTGTGTGTGTTTGTTTACTTTATTTTCATTAATTTATTGTGCTCTTAGTGAAATTGCAGCCTTAGAAGGTATACCCCAAGCATAACTAGCGACTCCATTGGTCTAAGTAACCCACTCTCTGAGTTTTATACTGTCTTTTTCAACCCATTTCCATCCATTTTTCTTCCACATATTTCCATTTTTTTCTCTCCCATTCATGAAGCTTTGCAATCATGGCTTCATTCCCACAATGGAATTCCCACTTGCAGCATTCCTTTAAGCGTGCAAAACCCATATTTAGATAATTATAGCTCACCTTCAAACCAATTCTATGATGAATATCAGTTTGAGCATGCATGTCCACATGAGTAAGATGCAGATTAGTTTGGTCATCCACAAAACTTTGGAGCTGTTGAAGAGAAAGGATATGTAGTTTATGGGGTTTATCCTACATTTGAAGAGGACCAATTGTAGAGAAAGTTTTGAGAGTTGGAGCATAAAATGGTGTAAATGAGGATTAAAGAAGTGAGATAGGTAGCCCATATTGGTTTCAGGGTTCCATACCCCTGGACTAGCCCTATACCAGGTGAGTTTAACCCTAAGCAAAAACTTGATTGGATGGTTACAACACTGCGTGAGATTAGAAAATGGATTAAGAGGCAAGAAGATTATGAATGTAATGCTAGTTAATCATGTCAATGGGAGGTCCCTACATTATTACCTTTCAAACCTATTCCAATGTCTCCATCCATACGATTCCAATTTGAGCCCCATAGTCCTAATCTTTCACTTGTTTCCCATATTTTGAATCCCACTTCTTCTTCTCCTATTCTTCCATCCTATCATGAATATTTTACTCCTCTTTCTCCTAAAATTCCTTCTTTTCTACAAAGGCCACCAATACAAGAAGTTGCACCTCTTCCACCACTTCAAACAATGGAGGAAATAGTTCATCTCCAACCTGCCTCTCCTCTTATAGTGCCGAACCCATTTTGGGAAGACCAATAATATGATTATAGTGAAGAGGAAGAGGAGAGTGTTAAGGAAATTATTAAGGATGAGCTTGCGAAGGATATGAAGGAATGTGCTACAATATTGAACGTCAAGCAGGTGGCGAAGACTGAATGTACACAAGAACAAGCATAAGTAAATGATGACCAACAGTCTACCTATTTATGATGCAACATCCATATTGGTTCCATATCATCAGAGGAGGTTGGATCACCATAAGTGGAAAAACAAATTATAGAAGTGCAAGAGTTGGTTTCAAATCCACAAGAAGAGGAAGAGCATGTGCAAACAAATGAAGAAAAACTCTCAAAGGTGCAAGATTCTTTAAGTGAGTGCAGTGATCCGAATTGTCTTGCATGTAAATAAATTGCAACATTTATAAAACATTGTAGCAGTTTTACAAGAGCTTCATTATATGTTACAATCGACCATAAAGAGTTTCATGAGATCAAGGAAGATTATGAGGTCACGAATGCAAATGATCCCATGCAAAGGATTTCAAATCCTTTCCCCTCTCTACATTCTCAAAAATTTAATTTTTTAGATGGATTTGATCTTTCCCATTTCATGCTTGAGAATGAAGAGTATCAAAGTGAAGGAGGTTCTCGTTCGAAGGATAATCATGCTGAAGAAGAACCCTTGACACAACCAGAGAATGAAGAACCGAATTATATATCAAATTTGAAAGAATGTTTTGATGGACAAGAGCCTATTGAACTTGACAATGTTTCTATTCCAACACTTCTTTTCCAACACAAAGTGCCTAGCGTTGTGGAGGGAAATGCTCAAGAAGATATCATTACTCATAACTTTCCTTTTGAATCAGAATTGGAGGAAATGAATCTTCTCTGTCCCTCATTGCATGGAGAGGAGGAACACACGGGAGATGATAGGGATGATTCAGAAGCATTAAACAAAGGTTATATCATGGAGAGCTTCTTGTTTTCAGTTACAGAACCTGATTTGGTAATTGAACCTGTTGTGAAGGAAAGTATTCTTATGGATTTCTCTGCCCATAACAGTCTTCAAAAGCTGCAAATAGGAGGGTTAAATTTTTCAAATTTCATGTTGAATGAGGGAGATGTCACTGTGATACAATCCATTCAGATGGAAAATTAGTTGTTTGTAAATCAGCAACAAGAGGGAAACCTGGTCGCGAATAACAATTTTTTTCAAGGATGTCTTCAGCTAGAATTTCTTGTTAAAAATGAAGTTTAGAACAATAGGAATATTCAACGGGTTAGAAAATGTGCCATAAGGTATTTGGCTTCATTGAAGCTAGAGGAGAAGTTAGAACCAATCACATTCATTTCAGAATGTGAGGATGAATTTCAAAATCCCGAGAATCAATTTAAATGCCTCTACAGGAAAATGTAGATCAACTAAAAGAGGCATTATTTCTATTCCTAGTTGATACCTTGGTGGACGAGGTGAAGAGTTGGGGTTGTTTCATTTTTCACTATCATTTTCATCCATGTTCATTGTAAAATCATCTGCATGGCTTCCCATTGTGAGGAAAGGGAGCTATTTTACACAACCAATTGTAGGGTTTGTTTAGCTCACATGTTCCTCCATGTTTGCATAGAGTAGACTTAGGTGTTTTTTCAACAGAATAAGTTCCTGACACACCCTACACATTTAAATTGAAGCATGTATTTTTTTTAGTTTTAGTGTGTGTTTTGTTTCGTTGTTGCTCTTGCACAAAGTGTCGAAGGTGGAATTTTTTCAAGAGGAAGAAAATATTCAAGCTTTTATAAAGTTATATGATGTTCAAGTCCAACAGATATTTTACTCTAAATTCTACAGTATGTTATGCATGTCACGCAAAGGAAAAATTCAATATACCTCATGTTTAGCATTCCAGGGAGGTTCACGATTCACAACGCTCAAGGAGACCTCGAAACCCATTACAAAGAATTAGATCAATATCGGGAATCCAACATTGAATCCATGCCCAATGGATGACTTAAGGATACTAAAACCATTCTTAGCATGTAAGCATCCCCGATAGGTCGCAAAAAATGTTATCCATTTTTGCCTCCTAGGAAAAAATGGATAACGGGGGTCTACATGCAAAAATGATCAAAGTTGGTGTATAAAATTTTCTGGCTTTCTGCTATACCTCCATTATGTCTTAGAACTGAGGAAATTCCATGAATTCCATGATGTTAAGAAAAAAGGTTAAAAATGTTCAAGAATGGTCCATACAAGGGGGCTCGTGGTGAGCTCGCACAATACATAAGAGTTGTAACATTCGATACAACTCGGTTGAGCTAGATTGACGTGTGGGTGAACTAATTTGACTACAGAAGGCCCAAAAAATATGAAAAACTCGACACATGTGATAAGGAAAATAAGTTTAGTTGGACAAGTTAACAAGAGATTGATAAGAAAGTAGCTCGGGTTGGTATGATGAGGGTCGAGTTGCATTGGGATCTCATCTTGAGCTTGGTGCTTAAGACGTGTGGCATGGATTTTCAATACCGGCTCATAGGCGTAGAACTCGAGACTTGATGTGTGCAAGTGATATTCGGCATGGGCCAACTTAAGCGAGTAACTCATTGGAGTTTACAGGCCGAGTCAATGATTTCATGAATGAATGAAAGCACATAAGAATTTGGGAGATTAAGCCGAGGCAAAATATTGAGTTGTGTGCAAAGCCTGGAATCCATCACGAAGAGCTAATGAAAGGACTCGGTAGAAAAAACTTGCAATAGTGCAATACTCCTTGAAGCATAGTGTTTGGATCTCGGCGAGTGGTTTCTCGGAAATCAAATGTAGGATTCATTTATCTCGGTCGTGATAGCTCGTAATTGACATCGGTAAGGTGAATTAAATGTGTCAGACGACACATATTTGAAATCAAGGAAACACTGGCTAGAGGGAAGAATTCAACTCATTGCATCACAGAGCTTCGACGTCGAGCCAGGTCATAGAGATGGCGGGTCCATTGGAATCAGGTTCGAGTTTGTGGAAAATATCATTGTAGAGAACCTACATCTCAGATAATATGGCTCGAGGGGCGAGCAAGGGCTATCATGGTTTGGCGAGACAGTTCAGTGTGTGAAGAAGGCTCTCTGAGCCAAGCTAAATAAGCCATTCTCAGAATTTTTTGCAAAGATGAAGAAAGTCGGGGTGATTTTGAATGTGAAGTATCTGTGAAGGCCATGTTAAGTCAGCAAAGAAATGGTTGGCAAGTGCTAGGAGCATGTTTTATGGAATCTTGGCTGGGCATGATTTTACACAGGAGTCATTTTGATGGAAGAGGCCGAGCAGAGGAGAAGTTCACAGTTTTCTGGAGCCCTAAGGGATGCAGTGACTTCGGGCCACGGAGTTGCATTTTGGAATCAAAGTGATTTTGGGTTTTGAACTCGGGATTCTTTGGAACAATGGGCTCGAGTCGATGAAAATTTCAAGAAGAGCCGAAGCCGGAAACTCCGAAAATTTGGAGTTTTGGATTTTCAGAGGTTTTCACAGTTGGATGGAGCTCGGTGGACAAGGAGGTTCCCAAGTTTGAAACTCAAAGTTTGGAGGTCAACCCGCATGATAGCTGAGTCAATGACTTGGTTTCGGAGGTCATGATCTTGTGCGCCGAGGCAAACGGTGAAGTCACCAGGTGGTTTACTGATGTCACGACAAATGAAGATCCCGAGTCGATGCAGTTGGTGACGTGGTGGGGTGATTTCCATTTAGCTCGGTGAAGGATTAAGGTTAAAATAAGTGGTGTGATTCAGATCCATTAGCTCATTCGAGCTTCACGTGGAGCCCTGAAGCGTCTGGTAAACAAGTCGGTTAAAACACGTCATCAGGTGAATACATAGAAGTTGGAGGTTGGCGGATTTAAGTAGATTGATCGGCATGCAATATGTGGAGAGTGCCAAATGTAGAAAAAAACAAAAAAGCATTCTTAAAATTCTGATTTGTTCTCGGTTTACATCAGAAAATGTTAAAGCGATGTTTAGAGGTGAACCTTGTAGCTCGCTCGGCAATCCATATTGGTTCGATGGAAAAAAGATATGCAAAACGAGTGTGAACTCAGCGCGTAAACAAGTGTTCGCCGCCCAATGCACGAGGGTTTGGGAGTTGATCAAAGAGGTTGGAAACAGTAAAGGTGGCCCATATTTTGAAGCTCGTGGATGTATAACCAATAACTACCAATGCAAAACATAAAAGGATGGTGGTCGTTGGAACATAAAGCGGCCAATGTAATATGTGGAGCTAGGGAGAAAAGTAATGAAGGTAGCAAGCCAAGTCATCACTTTCGGAGCCCATGATGAAAAATTAAAACAAGAAACTCGCCAAGTAAGAAGGTAACTCACCGAGCCATTTGGTGACCCAATGAGCTGATGGAGAACAATGCCCGGGATACCCAAAAAGTGACTCTTGCTCAACCAGCCATAACTTCCTCCCGGGTTGTCCATTGTTTTACAAAATTATAGTCATTGGAATTGAGAGAGCGAGAAATACACAATGGAATCATCAGAATGGATTTTCAGAAGTTTTGTATTTCAAAACTACAGGTTTTTCCTCATTCCATGAATAATTCCTTGAAAGGTGGAGTTGCAATTAATGAGGAAAGCATGGTTGACATGTTCAGCTACAAACTTGCCTAGTTTTAGGGATTCTTCCTTATTTCTCTAAATAACTTAGAATTTTCTATGAATGTAAAGGGAATGCTTATTCCAAAAGGGTAAGACATTTTCCAAGCTTCCCCTTTTCTTCACAAGCTAAGCTATTGTGAATTTACAGGCTTACAATCATTTTCTTCTCAAAATTGTAATGTCAGCCTATGCCTTTCCCTGCTGTAATGATGCACTATGCAAGTGCTTAAAGTAATGGAAATCATGTTTTGTGATCAATCATATGCCCTTACATTATTTTTGTTGCTTATATTTGTCTCTCTCATGTTTGCAGGTGAATTGTGTAATTAGTGTTTCTTTTGCAAGTTTTGGGAGTTATTGTGCTTATTCAAGAAATGAAATATTGTATGCGGTTGGGTTTGTAATGCATGTCCATTCTTCCCATATTCATCTTTCTTCATTTGCAAGACATAAATTTTTTCTATAAAAAACCTTTCTTGGTGTATCACCGCTTCTAATTTAGGTTTTATTTCTTGCGAATCTCTCTCCCTAATCCCCTTGAAATGTTAGTTTAGGTCTAGGTAGTTGCTTCTATTGCATCAAGAGTAGTGTAGTGCTTAGTTTAGGAAGAGGAAGTCAGTGTTCTTTGGAGGTTCACCTTGATCCCAACTATCACAACTTGAGAGGTGATCCCATGTTACCCAATCACATCGAATTCCCTACTCATAACTTGGACATTCAGAGGGTGCAATGATTTGGTGATAACAAGCCCTATCACATGACTTTCTCTCCTCTAACAAACCACTTAGTCATTCACATAATTGCTTTTATCAGTTCACATCAGTCTACCACTCCTAACTGTCATTCTTATAGATTTCCAAAATCTCACTCCACTCCCTACCTATATGGGACTGCTAAACATGCTCCAAATCACCAAACGTTTTGGTCCGAATCAGGAAATTTAATCCCAAGCCACCCGATAATCATTTTCTCTATTTGATATCTTATTATGGGTGGATAATTTCCTCATGGGCTAGCCTTAATGTGAAATTTTACGTAAAAAGTCTTATAGAATCCATTCAAATGCACCCATATACTCACCTAACAATTACTTATAACTTTCACAAGAATTAATTACAAATATCATTCCAAAAACATTCCAAGTTGTGATAAATTCCCCTAGAAACACACATTATGAGTACCCCCCACACAAGCTTCAAGGACTCTTGACTTTAGTCATGAAATGAAACACTTTCTACTTATATCATTCCTCTTAGTGTTTCATTATATACATGATTCCTAAGCAGAAAGACTATAGCTTAACACCACTTATTTTACTCTTTCATTGCTTTTATCTTTCCCACGCTCTTGTTATTTACTTTTCTGAAATGACCACTTTACTTTTGGATACTAAATAAAATGTGAACCAATTTTTTTTTGAACATTACATCTTTTGAGCATCCCGGACACTATTTCCCATTAGGGACAGGAGCGATCTACGCACTACTATCCCCTTTGGGCTCTTTCGTTCCTTTCCCTTGTTTTCTTAATTTTGAATTGTTGTATCATTTGGTGTCTTTTCTAAAGTCTCTTTTATCACTTTGGGTTGACTTTTAAGTTGTTAATAAATGAAATTCAAACAAGGTAATCACACACACACACACACGCGCGCGCGCGACTTACTCACTAGTATTAGGGAGCGAGATAATTTGGGGCTAATACTTATTATCTATTACTTGGAAAAAGAGTAACATTCAAAGACTTAATTTGGGGCTACATCATTCACTACATATGTGATTTAATTTAATTTGAAATTAATTAAATCTGATTGCAAAGTAGCTATTATAACGACTAATGTATAACTGATAAAATACATTAATCACACAAGAAACAAAGCATGAATGTTGGCCATTGTGTGTTAGTGTTGTAATTGATGGAAAATGGTGTCATGGTATTGTTTGTGTCTCCATGAGGTGTCATTCAGTTTCAAAGATGAAGGTTGATGGGTAGTGTCAAGTTTTGGTGAGTTTAGTAGTGTTCTGGTGCATGGTCTAGTGAGCTAAATCGTGGTATGAGCACTCTTGAGGTGGTTGAAGGTTTTCAAGAGTTAAAATTTGGTCCATGTGGTATGATGTGTCATGAATGTTTATATGGGTCTAAATGAGATCAACATGTTCATGTTCATGGGTTGTCATGGTTGATTCATATCATTTCAAGACCTATTCCTAGCCCTAGAGCATGGAGAATGTTAGATGGAGGCGTGAGATGTGGGGCTGATTACTCATGGTGTTCAATGGTAATTGGTAGAATCATGGTGGTAGTTTAGCTTCAGGTGTATGGTTATTTTAGGGTGATAACTTATAAGTGTCATGTAGGGATTTCGAGGTCCTTGGGAGAGTAAGTTGGTGAGAAACATGGTAGTTTAGCACAGGTAAGTCTGCATATAGCTGGATAGTTTCATAGATATTTTGAGCTATATGGTTAATATATAATAGGTAGAGGATGTTTTCATAATGCTTCATGAAAAGTTTTAGGTAATTCGGAAGAAGGTAATTGTCAAGATATGTAATTTTTTGTAAAACCGGGTAAGTTACAAGTGTGCTTTTGTAGGCAAATGTAGACCTTTTGATGCTTGTTGTGAATTGTATGATTTAAATGGGGACCTTATCTCTTTGGTATAGCTTATCATGTCAGTTATGAAGGTTTTTATAAAATAGAATGATGTGGTTTAATCATCACATTTTTGTGAACGATCATTAATAAGGTAAAGTTGGTTTGAAACCCTAACTCAAACCTTAGCTTGGTGGGAGCAATTTTTTGTTCAATTAGATCACAAATTTAAAGATGCTTGGAGAAGAGTGATTATTACCTGAGCCTATTTTTGATTGGTATTGAAAAATTGATGATTTGTATGTTATAGAGTACTCTTCCATATTTCCAATAAAGGTATATTAGACACATGTGGTCCATATGTGGACCCCACCTAAAAAATTCTTGTTTATGAAAGAAAATCAATTTAAGGTAAGATTCTACAAAGACGTTACATGAGTAAATTGACATTATTTTTAGCCCCTAATTTTTTCTATATGTTTAATGATAGTTTAAGGTCATGTTTGAGCTGAAAAAGTGCAAAGTGTGCCCTATTTATGAAGACTAGTTTTTGGGGTAGTTTGGAGTAGTCTTGTGGTAAAATTAAGATTGGAGTAGCTACATGAAGGAGTTAGGAATTCATTAAAAAAAATGTTATGATGCAGGTTTAGAGATATTTTAAATGGTATATTAAATTTTTGTTTTTTATATGGTATGACAAAATTTATGACCTGATCTTTGAGGATCAAGTTTGAAGGTTATGCTTTTTCGACCAAGGTGCTGAAGTAGCTTCATGAGGTAATCTAGACGATTCTAAGTTGTTAAAGCTTGGTTGAAGATTTATGAGTACTTATACATAATTTATAATTATTTTACATGATTTGTTTAAGCTTAGAAGTGGTTTTTTTGGTGAATGGAGAAAGGTAGAGCTCAATGGTCAGTTCTTGAGTTCGAAGAAGGCATAAGAAGCAATTTTTAGATATTGTTCTTGGTTGAAGGCCTTCCAATTTGGATTTGGAAGGAGTTATAGTATGTTATGCAAAAAGGATTCAAAGTTATGTCCAATGGGATAAATGGATTGTGTCTTCGTGAGTTGATTTGATGGGTCTTTCAGGTCAGTTTGTGAAGAAGAAGCTATGCTGATGTTTCAGGACAAGTTTGTTTAAGATCAAAAGATTGAAGTTGGTTGAGGCATGAGGTGTATGCATTGATTTCTTGATATCACCTGGAAAGTGAATCAGGGTAAATGATTTTTTTTCTTAGTCAAGGATTCCTTTGGAGGTCTTGGAAGTGGATGGAAAGGGTGAAAACTAGTTGAGTTTACAAAATAAGTTTTTTGGGCCAGCATGATTTGGAGAAGAGGAACATTTTTGTGGTTTGAACACATGCATGTTTCATAAGTTTTAACATAAATTTCATGGATGCGATTTAGAGGTCTTGTGAGAATTTCATATCATGTGTCTACATGCCATAGTTGAGTTGATCTTGGGTGGTCATTGAGGCCCAAAGATGAATATAATGTAGCTTGAAACTAACTGTTTGACAAAGGATATAAGCCTGTGGGCCCATATAATGAATTAATTTGATTCATTCAAAGAAACATTTCCAACAATTGACTTATGCTTAAATTTCATATTAAAAATTTTTGGTTGATTTTTAGAGATCTTGACTAATCATGGTTTTAGTGCATTACTGGATTTTACTCATCCTTGTGATGGGGTTTGTAAGCCTGTTTATTTTACAAGTATGAGTGATTTTAGGCTATGGCCAACCTAAATGGGTCGATATGTGATAAATTTTAATGAATTTAATGGTATATTAATTACATTTCTATTGGTCATACTAAAATGTTTAGAGAAATTGAATTTGGATTATGTTTGGAATCAATATAAATCTTATAAAAGTAATGCTCTGAGTTCATTTTTAAACTAGTTCTTATTTAGAGGGAAAAGTGTGACCTACCTAGATATGTAAGTGATGATAACAGGTTTGTATGCATGATTTTAAGTGTTGAATGAAGTGTGCTGAAAGGTTTGAAGAATGATGAGGAGACTAATTTTTTCAAGATATTCAGAGACAACACAAGGTCTTGAAAGAAGGAAGAAATAGAGTGGGCTATAGTGAATGAAGATTTGAAGGCGAAGATTGTGTGAGCTGAAAATAGTGGTCATCCATCAGTTTTGGTAGAAATATGTTTTAGAGTTCATCTTCTTTAGGTAGACGATTTGGTGTTGTAGTTATCTTTTGGATTTTTATCCTCATTTTATAGTAATTGCTTCACTAAATTAGGGTTTGGTTCTCCTTGTAGGTTTGGTGCACTACTAAAGTAGGGGTTGGTGCTCATTATGAGGTTGATGCCTCACTAAATTTTAAGCATGGATAAATGTAAAGTATATGTGTTTCAGTGATTTTTCCTCCCCTTGAGGGTTTCCCCAATTTAATTTTGTGTTTATGTGTACTTTCGTGTTCTTTATCATGTGTATGGTTATGGTTATTTCAATGTATTGTACACATTTAATACACACATATGGCTTGATTTTTTATTTGAATGGATGGTATGAAAGTTAATGGTTGCTGAAATTAAGTGGTAAATGAAATAATAAATTTGTATTGTACTTGATTCACCACCACATCTTCAGTCCCTTGTGCTTCACAACAATTGGTATCAGAGTAGGTCCTTGAGAAGAAAGTTTAGACCACTTGGAGGAGATCCTTTGAAGCAGCATTAAAGGAGTATATATTTGTTGTCCACTCAAAATTCCCTGCTCTGATGAAGTTGCATTAAGGAGGAGGAATGACGTTTCGTCAGTTAGTTATTCATGGCTTACAATATGAAGATCAAGGATATGGAGAATAGATCATGGTCTAGGTCCATCAAGGGTTTGGAGTCATGAGTTCAAAGTCCCAGATGTAAAAATCCCTAAAGGAGAAAGAAGACACTTGTTACAATTATGAAGAGAGGTTAACATATTTAGAGTTGGATTTTGAGAGTGCATCTAGTAGGTTGAGGGTTGATGAGAGGCTTGAGAAGAGATCTGATCTTCAGGATGAGTGTTGGGGTTAGCACAAGGTTGTATAGATAATATATCAGATCTAAGCATACTTGCAATAAAAGTGGATATTCTACCAGAAGAAATATACAAAACAAGAGACATGAATCAACACTAGATTTAACATGGTTCACCCAATGTGGGCTAACTTGATATCCAGCTAACTACCGTCCCACCTACTATGAAAATATATCTAGTAGTGCTCCTTCTACCGTTCAGATCTCCATCCCAAATAAATATATCCACTAAAGAAATATCCAAACCTCTATAGCATAACTACATGTTAGATGTCCCTCTCAAATACCTGAGTATCCATTGGAATTATTTTCAATGATCTTTATTTGGATTGGCCATAAATCTACTTATAACTCCCACTTCTTGTGCAATGTCTGGTCTAGTATAAACCATAACATACATGAGACTCCCAAATGATGAAGCATATGGAACTCGTGTCATGTATTTGACCTCCCCATGTGATGAAGGACACTGATCTTTTCTTAACTTTTCGTTCCAAATGTCCCAAAGTCAATTATGCAAGCTGTCCAGCCATAGGTGTACTTACAACATTTGAATTTTGCATTTTAAACCTTTATAACACCTTATAGTTATAATCCTCCTAAGAAAAATTTAATTTCTTGTTCTTCCTATCTTTGTGTATTTGGATGCTAATGATTCTTTTTACAACTCTTAAATCCTTCATAGAAAATGTGTGAGATAGCTTTCCCTTAAGCTCACCAATGTCTTGCATACAAGATCCTGCAATAAGCATATCGTCCACATACAATAAAAAAATAATATAGCTCACATTTTTAAGTTTCTTGAAATAAACACAATGACCATATTCACATCTCAAGTAACCATAATCATGCATGAAACTATCAAACCTCATGTACCATTTCCTTGACACTTGATTGAGCCCATATAGACTCTTTCTCAACCTGCACACTAATTTCTCCTTACCCTTAACTTCATACCCAAGCGGATGCTACATATGAAAACCAAAATATCTTCATCCAAATCAGCATGAAGGAATGTTATCTTCACATCTAGTTGCTCTAAATGTAAATCATGTACTATTAATAAAATCAATATGGTATAAATGGAAGTAATTCTAATAACAAGAGAAAATATTTCACAAAAGTCAATACCTGCTTTCTATGCAAATCCTTTTACTACAAGCCTTGCCTTGTATCTTTTCTGTCCACCCTCTTCTCCCTTGATCCTGTAAACCCATTTGTTCTACAATGTCATCTTAGCTAATGGAAACTTAACCAAATCCCAAGTCTGGTTTTGTTCTAAGGATTCACTCTCCTCATCCATGCCATGCTCCCATTGAATGTGGGTCTAATCCTACATTACTTCTTAAAACTTTTTTGGTTCACCATTATCAGTCAATAATAAAAAAGATAGAGAAGGTGTAAATATTTTTAGATATTTACTTACCCTTTGTGACCTTCTCACAAGAGTTTGGGGTACCGGAGGCTAATTCTAGACCTCCTGGGCATTTGTTTCCAATTCTGACAATGATCGATGTCGGTTACCTATATCTGATGCTTATTTTGTTAACTGATGTTAGGTTGACTCTTCTGTAACTAATACCAGTTCAACTGATTGATGTCGGTTAGGGGTCAACTGAAATTAGTTACCGTGTAACCCTATACGTATGATTTTTAAATATGAGAGTTCATTTTCATTCACAAACTTCTCAACTGGTTCGTCCTTGGGTACCAAAATTTTATCCCTGTACATTGTCTTTTCATTTCATTCAATTTCATGACTCCTAATAATTTTAGAATTCTCTAAATTCCAAAAACAAAATCTGAAATAACCAAATCCATAACCAATGAAAGTGCATATCTTGGATTTTTCATCCAAATATTTTCTATTTTCCTTATCAATATGCACAAAATCTTCTGAACCAAAAAAATTAAGAAAAGAAATATCTACCTCTTTTCCGGTCCAAGCTTCCTATGGTATTCCTCCATCTAGTGAACTTGAAGGCCCACAATTAATCAAATAAACTGTTGTATCAACTGATTCTACCCAAAAATTCAAGGGAAATCCAACATGTATCCTCATACTTCTAGCACCTTCCATGATTGTCCTATTCATTCTTTCTACAACACCATTCTCTTGTTGTGTTCTTGGAGCCATACTTTCTCTATGTATTCCATTGAGTGAACAATAATCATTGAAATCCTTGCTACGATATTTACCACCATTGTCAGATCTAAAGAATTTTAACTTTGAATTTGATTAATTCTCAACAAGGCCTTTCCATCTTTTAAAATTCTCAAAAACATCAGATTTATGTTTAATATGATAAACCCATACCTTTCTTATAACGTCATCAATGAAAGTAACATAATACTTGGATAGTATATGAGAAGCTACCTAGGATGGTCCCCACACATCTGAGTGTACAAGCTCTAATTTCCTCTCCTTAGTTTCCCTAACTTTGAGAAATCTCACTCTCTTTTTCTTTCCAAAGATACAATACTCATAGAAATCAAGATCTAAATATTTCAAATCTGATAACTTACCCTTGGCATTTAAGATATACATTCCTTTTTTACTCATATGGCCCAAATGATTATGCCACTTGCATGCATTTGAATCTGAAGTAGATAAAAAATAAAAGGAATCAATAAAAAAGGTAGATAAATATAACATTCATACCTTCTTACATCTTGCCACAACAAAATAACCCTTGGTGATTTTCTAAGAGTATACTATGAATGTAACCATGCAACCAGCTTCACCTAGTTGCCTTGCAGAAATAAGATTCCTCTTGAAGCTTGGCACATGCCTCACATCTTTCAATACCCATGTATTTCCATTCTGTAATTTTAGCTGAACTTCCCCTTTTCTAGTAATACTGCAAGGTTCATCATCACCCAAATAAACATGCCCAAAATTTCCCTGGACATAATTTCTAAATAAACCCTTATTAGGGGTTGCATGGAAAGAAGCTCTTGAATCTAAAACCCATGATTCTATTCTATTATCAAAAGAAATATTAAGAGCATCTTGCATTACCTCTACTATAATATTTGCCTATTTATTTTCCTCTTTACCTTTGTCTGGGTGTTAGTTCTCTTTATCCTTTGACCAAAAATATTTCTTTTAATGTCCTTTCTTTCCACAATTCCAACAGGTAATTCCCTTACCTATGGATTTAGATATGTCATTCCTTGACTTTGATTTCCCATTATTATTACTCTTGGATCTCTCCTTCTTCCTACCTCTACTTTCTACATTTAAAGAATTCTCAGATGATGATTTCTCTATACTTTTCCTACAAATTTCTTCATTCAATATTATACTAACCACGTTATCAAAATTCAAAATATTATTAGTAGATGTTGTATTACTAACATCCATTACCAAGTTATTCCAACTATCAGGAAACAAACATAAGAAAAAGAGTGATTTCACTTCATCATCAAATGAAATATCAACCAATTTTAACTAATTTACAATAGATTAGAAATCATTCAAATGACTAGAAGTAGATCCACCGTCATGCATCTTAAAACTGAATAGTTTCTTCATGAAATAAACTTTATTTGAAGTACTAGGTTTTTCATATAAATTAGCAAGAGATTTCATTAAATCTACCGTAAATGTCACTTCTATAATATTGAAAGCCACAAATGCTTCTAGGTTCAATCTTATAGATCCCAAAGCCTTTATGTTAAGAATCTTCCATTCTTCATCAGTCATATTCGTAGGTCTAGACTTTTCATCAATGGTAAACACAAATCTCTTTGATACAGATAATCCTCAATCTGCATTTTCCATAATTGATAACTTCGGTCATCAAACCTCTCTACTTTGTATTTGTTTTCTTCTTCCATTGTTGTAGATCCCACTCAATCAAAAAACCCTCTGTGAGTAAATATTTCAACACATAAAACCCTTAAACAAAGATTTGATATCCGTTGTTGGGGTTTGCACAAGGTTGTATAGATAATATATCCTATCTAAGCATACATGCAATAAAAGCAAATATTCAACCAGAAGAAATATAAAAAAACAAGAGACATAAATCAACACTAGATTTAATGTGGTTAACATAGTGTGGGCTACATCCACCAAGAAACAAGCCAATCTATTATCCAAAGATTTTAGAAGATATACAATTGAAGATCTACAATATTCCACACCTCTCAGATGTGCAATAATTTCTTTCTCTCAAGCTTCTCCTTTTACTCCAAGAATTTTCTCTCTCACAATTATTTTCACAATAATCATTCACTCTCTCTTTTAACCCCAACTTTCTAGCTTATAAATATCTTATACAAACTTAATGCACTTAGCCATGCAATTACAATCAATATATCTTCTTTAATACTAAAATTAGATCTAATTCTCATGAGTTAAATAAAACACCCACACATAGGTAACCAATGCCGGTTAGCCCTAACTGATGTTGGTTCCTAATCTTTTAAGTGATGCCAGTCCCTTCATAACTGATGTCAGTTACTGTGTTTTCTTACAAGTTTAATATAACATGTTAAACTGAAGTAATTGAGCTCCACAAATCAACATGAAGCTCTTGATGGGATTTTATAAGGCCAAAGAATGGCTAGTGACAAAATAGGCCCAGGTTTCAAAAGTGAAGAATGATGATGAAGCTGGTACGAGTTCCAAATATAATGAGAAAATGACCAAGAAGGCTGATTTGAGAAGGTCTAACCCTGTTAGAAAACCTAATGCTATGAGATGTAGTTCTTCATTTAATGGTTATTGCTATATATTTCAAGAGGAGGTCTCCTAAGAATGATGTAGGTATCTTCACAGGTGAATGCCTTTCATGTTGTGAGTATGGTCATAGGGCTAAGGATTGTGGATGGAAATTGAGTGTGTTTGAAACAAGAAGAAAGATGAATGATGCTATGTGTCATAAGTGTCACAAACAAGGATATATTGCTAGATTTTTTCTCCAAGGTGGAACTCCAAGAGTTGTTAGCAGGTTTCAAGCATCAAATGAAAGAGTTTTCAAGAGGAAAGTAAGCCCCATAAATGAGTCAAATATTTCCATGTCAAATCCAAAGGTAAATGAGGTTTCTCAAGTCAAGGAGGTTAAAAAAACTGATTCTCAGTCTGAGATGAAATCTAATCCAATGATATTTGTCAAAGAAGGGTCCAAATCAGATCAAAGAGGTATGTTCTGTTTAGTTGAAGGGCTCACAAGTGAAGAACATCACATGTGTCTGTTAGCTATTCAATCTCCAATACTTGACAAGTTGAAGGATCTAGGTGTTTGGAATACTTCTAGTGTGATAAGGTATGTTAAGTGATATCTCCATGAGTTATGGAGTCATTATTGCTGATAGGTGTCTTATTTATTAGGTTTTAAAGTATTGAGTCCTTAAAGTCCATTGATGGTGTATGTACTAGTCACTAGCATGATTGCATACGAATCAAGTAAGCGTTATGTGTCTTGATCTATTTAAGGTCTGAGTGTGATTATTCTAAGGATGTCAAAAATTTCTTAAGTTTATTATATGATTTTTTTGAATCTGTGAAGTGACATAATAAGGTTTGATATCACTAAGGTTTAGTTGAGTTAAGTGTCTTGGGATAATTGTGGATACTCAATGTATTCAAAGGGGTTTTTGGTCTTAGGTGAGCTAAGAAAATGGAGTCTTTTATTAAAGAAGAAATATATAGTTCACTAACTGGCTGTCTCATCAAAAAGGGTCAATGTTTTGAGTCTTTCTCACTGACATAAGTTATTTGTGTATTGTTCAAGTAAACATTTCTCTACAAGGTTGTAGGTTTGTTTCTATGTTTGAAAGTATGACATCACATTTCAAGGTTGTCACAAGGGTTATTGATATCTTGAATTTACAATGCATCAAGTAGAGGTTTCCATGGAAGTATGGAGTCACAGAATCTAACATGTGTTCATGTATCCTTTGTATTTGAGGATCCTGTATACATCATTAAGAGTCCTAAGAGTTGATGTTTTTTATTAGGGTATCTTGTTATCTATATCAAAGGGGATGTGTCATCATTAATTTTGTTTTTAGTATCTGAGTATCAGGATGTGATGTCATATCAAACTTAATTATATTTGTGTCTCAAAGGTCATGAAAAATTTGGGAAACGTTTATAAGAGAATGTCTTATATCAGAGGTCTATGATCTGTGTCATAATCTGCCAAGAATAGTATGAGTCTAATGTTTTCATGAGAGGTTTGAGTCTTTTCAAAGGTTAATTTATGTTTCGTCATATGAACCTTCAAAGGTTTGAAATGTTTGGAACATGTTTTAAAAGGTATAATGTGCAAAAGGACATCTATAAGTGAGTTGTCTTGAATCATATCTGTGTACATTGAGGTTGAGCATCATGTAATAAGAGGAAAAGCCCAGTATCAAGGCCTTGATTTTCTTATCTTGTATGTATCATGAGATAGTAATCCATGGTATACTGAACATTTGTGTATGTCATGAGTGAAAGGTCATATTCTTAGTTGGTGAAATATATTAGGTGTTGACTCCAAGTTGGATGAAGCTCAAATTTGTATGGGGATTGATCTCAAGCATTGTAAGAATTTTGTTGATAAATTTACACCATGAAAGTATGGATATTCTACTAGAATATCAAAGGGAGACATGATGCAAGTGTTCAAACCAATACATAAGCCCAGTCAACATGAGAAATACAAAGTAAGGACTGTGAAACTGTGCAAGCAATATATAGTTATCTGAGACAAATATTGAGATCTCACAATGTGCTTTTATGTATCATGAAGACTTATTCTAATGTAGTTGACCCATGCCCTCATTAATATATAAAGTATGTTGCTCTTGATATGCAAGATAAATTCTTAGTCCATAAAGAAGTCAGAGAAAAATGATATGAATAAGTGAGATCCTACAGGTCTGCAGAAATACTTAAGGTACTGTTTGAAGATATTTCTAGGTATGCAGGATTGATGCTGAGTTTTTGTCATTATGAACTATTTGAAGAGATTTCTAAGCATGATCATGTTGTTCAAACATTTTAAGGACTAAGATTGTGTTATCAGCCAAATTTGACTTCGCAAAATTAATAGAAATGGAAATTTTGAAATTTTTCAAAAGTGTTACTTTGCATGATCTATCGCTCTCATCGCGATCATATCATTTTTGTGATCGTTCCGATCTTCGTTTCGTCTATTTCAGGTGAGAACTTATCCCGCTAGGTTTCAGACTACGTTAAATATTAATTAATTAATAATTAATTAATTAATTACTCTTTGTTTGATAAAATTAATTTTTAATAAGTATGGGGTTTTTAATTAAATAAATATTAATTAAAATTCATTCGACAAGATTTATTTTAATTGCTAGGGATGCCAAATTAGCTTCCTGGACATGGATTTCCCCTATCCTAGAAAATTTATTTTAAATCCCCACCTGTGGGATTTCTTCCATCGATTTCCAACTCAATGAATTGTTAAACAGGTAAAAAGTCTCTCGATTTCCCACATGGAGAAATAACATGGGGATTGCCAGCCCACCTTGCCATTTCTACTGGAAAATGGTTGTTTATTTCCCACTTTCCCTTGGTAATTTTTTTTATTAAGGGCAAATAGTTTTGAAGGGACTATACCCTGTATACAGAAGGGCTCAAAAGCCACTTTCCCTTGGTAATTAATGCCACTACCTGGGAAAGAGGGAATTGGTTATTCCAACAGGATGAATAAAGAACAGTTGTGAGGAAGCTTCCTAAATCCTCATCCGTCAAACTCCTTGGAAAAATTCATGCGAAGTAAATAAGAAGCTTGGAGGATTTTTAGTTTTTCCAAACTCCTTATTTTTTAATCTAAGTGTATTCATCACAGGTTTTGAAAAAAAAAGGATACTAGTAAGAATATTGTAGAAAGTAATGTTTTTAGAAGGAGTATAGTCCAGTAAAGAAACCAAAGAGGGAAATATAGTCCACAAGAAAACATTCTATACAACAGGGAGAAGGGAAATAATAGGTAAAATCAATAACAACATTACCCACACATTTACTTGGATAGTCCATCATGTAGGCAACAGAGTGGTTTTCCACGCAGGCATTAAGAGATACACGTAGCAGAGGGAGGATTCAACGCTTGAACCTAATCAAAAGAAATACCACACAACTATTAGCATAATTCAAAGCCAATTAATAAAGTCCAAAACACTGTATACACCAAAGGAGGGATTAGAAAGATGTTAGGACGTGGGAATATGTGAAAGAAAGTTTTAAAAAAACCAACAAAATAGGAAAAGATTAATCCACACAAACATAAGACCAAAAGTTCAAGTTTCCATGCATGCTAAAAGCTAAAGGCCACACATAGGTGCATAAGAGAAATAACAATCTTCCCACACAAAGCCAAAGGGCAAAAATAATAAGTTTTGATTCCCAGGAAAGCATGCAGCCAAAGAAAACAAGAAAGGAATTTACATAGCCCAAGAAAATAAGAGTTTGTATGCAGAAGTATTTGAAGAAAGTTCCACGCAACAAGGAGATCAAGGAAACATCAGGTGGGTGGAGGAAAAGAACATTCTATTTCCCACGCATTTAGCAGGTGGAGAACAAAAAACAATAATCTTCTAACAAGCACCTACATAAAGTTTCAATGCAGTGAAGGAAGAAAGGTAGACCAAAACAACTGAAGAAATTACCATGCAGCATGTAGAGGTTTTAATACATTTCCAAGCATTAACTAAAAAGAAATTTCAATCACAAGCAGTTTTCAAAACCATTAAGCTACCGATGCATCGATCAAAAGATCACATCGAAGAAGTAAATCTCAAATTAAGCGGTCATTAAAATCAAGCGATTTTCACGCATACCAAGGAGAATTTTCTCCAAAAAATTAGGATATTAAAATCAGGTGATTTTGTTTATTTAAAATAAATAAATAAATCATTGTCGCCATAGTCGAAATTCAAGCCTAGTCTCGGTATGATGTATTATTAAAAAAAAATTGTAACCAGGACTGGTTGTTATTATTATTATTATTTTTAAACTAATAATAATAATAATAATAATAAAATAAGTCATATTATTCTTGCATTATCAGGGGTTTTAGAGATTGAGACCCAACCCTGCTTGCATTGTTTTACGTGCCTGAGTCATTTTTTTGTAAAATTCATAATGGCCAAAAAATCTAATAAATCTGCAGGAAGAGAGGAAGTGAGTGGAGAAATCGAATAAATCCACATTCAAGTATGAATTCTAAGGAATCATCCCTCCCAGTTCCATTAAGTCGGCATATGACAATATCACTGATACGAATCTGGGTCACATCAATGTGCAACAATTCTGTGATCGGGTGAAAACTGAAGGCAAAACCATATTCTTGGACAAGATTTACCATAGTAGTCTACCCCAAGCAATAGAATTTCCTGTCTCGGTGCAGTGTTTAGAGCTGGTTATCACTTGTGTAGAGCATTATGATCCTGAGAGACAAGGAATTTTTAAAGATAACCACGAGCCTTTCCTCTTAATCACACCAGAGCACATTGAGGAATTGCTTAACATACTTGACTTCCCTACGAATGCAGATATCACTTGCCATTCAACACAAGAATTCTGGGATGAAGAACCCCTCAGGTGGAGCAAGATGGTTAATAACAACTAGTTAGTGATCAAGAGGCCTCAAATTGACTATATTCATAAATAACTATACTGCGTTGAGTTCATGGAAGAAATCAGGGACATGATTACTCTCCTAAGTCAAGTTTTCGGTTTACCCTTTGCCAGGATTTTCCACCAATGGATGTATCCATTTATCTATATCATCTTTTCTAAGAGATAGTTTGTGAATCGGGCCACCATCAGAAGTGATACTCTTCACAAAAAGTTTAAGAAATGAATGTTGTTATTTAGGTTGCTTTCGGAAAACTGTGGATAACTTAAGTGATTTATTTTTTAATTGGTTTTAATAAATTTGGTTGAAAAATTCAAAGGTCACTTAAGTGCCTTATTTAATGTTCATGTAAAACCCTAACTACTTTGTAACCAACTTTTGGGTTATAAAAAGGAGTGAGGGGCTCATTTGTATGGGAGACTTTGAGAGAGGAGAAGAAAATACTTTTGTATGTAAGATTTTTTTTAGAAATAAACTGTGTTCTTTTGCAAAGACATTTTGGAGTTAATGAAATACGAACTTTATGTCTCATTCATTGTCTCTTGTAACATTTCATGTTCTTATGTTCATTAGATGTTAGATGTTTAAATCTTGCATGCAAATACTATCTTTGATATTATTGTCAATGCTATTAAGTTGTTGTTCTTATTCACAATGATCAAGCTCTATTATTTACTTTATCATGTGTGTTCCCTTTACTCATTCTTGTTTAAGTGATGCAAACTCCATTTTATTTGTGTTATTTATTTATTGTTCATCTCCATGCAATATTAGGCTTTGCTTTTACCTAACTCTTACATGTTCCTTCCATTCATTCCTTTCCATTCCATTCCTTCATTCCATTCCATCTCCCTCATTCACTTTTCTTTCCATTGATGTTCCAAAACACCCCCCACATACAATTTTGAATGTATAGATATAAATACATTTTTGGTTTTCAATAAAGGCATCCTCACCTTCATCAAGGAGGGAATTTGTTCCCACACTATTGCATGTCATTTTTATGCGTGTAAATCTATATTCTAACATAATGACTCTAAGTTGTTAATCGAGTGAGATAGTAAGGGTTTGAACATTGAAACCTTATCTTCAGAATCCTAGTGGTATTATTTTCTTCATGATGTATAAATGATTCCCATGGAAGGTGAAGCTTGAATTAAGTGTAGTAAGATGGTGTTGACTTTCAAGTTAGGAATATAAGAAAAAAATGTCAAGAGGATCCATATGAAAGTTATTCTAAGGTTGTAAGAAAGTGTGTATCAGATAATTCTGTGTCCTCACATGTCATGTTGCTTAAGTTGATGGATGTTATATTTCAAAGGAGAAAGAGTGTCCTACTTCACTAAGAAAACTTAAAAGGTTATGAAAGGATTCAAAAGTGTGTATAGACTGTAGTTATATGATCAAGATGGTACATAGGTGCAATTAAAAAATCAAGGTTTTTAATAGAGCGTTAAAGTATCAAGAAGTTATTGATCTTTGTGATTTAATCATGATATGTGGTGATATGAATCATGTTAAGGCTGAGTATGGGTGACTCTAAGTGGATATTAGATGGTATAATGTTTTAAAAAAAAATAATGAATGGCCTATCAAAAGCATGTGCATGGTTACTAGAGCTCTTCATTGGAAATTTACACTCTCTATCAGAAGGATGTCCCTTTTGTTGTATACTCTTGATAAGAAAAGGATCTCCCAGGTATGTTCAGTGGTATTAGTCTAGCTTAATGTGTTTGAAATTCCTATTTACCTCTTGAAGATGGTCTAACAACTTTAAACAGTGGTATGATATTATTCAAATTATGAAGACACTTCTATAGTCAAGTATTGAAATTGTCGATGTCCAGTGATAGTCAAAGGTGTATGCTCTAGACTAGGATATCTTGAGTATTCAAAGCCCATTTTCATGCTTTAAGAGTTCATAAAGGTGAAGAGTTTGTGTTCATGTCCTGTGAGTGTCTTCACAAGGGTTGAAGAGTCCATGGTAGGTGTCATAGCACTGAACATATGGTGATATCTCTTAAAGAGTTCATGACATGCATCGAAAGTGTCTCAAACCATATGATAATATTTGAAACCTATAGGTCAAGGTATTTCATCAATTAAGTCATGAAAATTTAAGTCCTATTCATCAAGAAGTTTTTATGGGCCAGATTGGTTGAATGTTCATTATGAAGGTCTGTGGAATGCTCTGTTATTTTGCTGAAGGGATTACATATTTGATTTATTGAATCTTTTTGTAGCTCAGAAGAGGTTGATGTCGAGGTTAACATTATAGAGAGGTACTCCTAATTGTATGGAAAAATATAAGAAAGGAATAAGGTTTTTCATGGTCTGAAATAGTGCAAGACCCTATGAAATGTCAAGCTATCGGTAATCCAAGGTGATATGAGAAAATTAGAAGATAACAAGGGAAGAGAATATGTTGTTTGATAGCTCAAATTTAGATATGATTCAAGTATTAAAATGATCCATGGAGAGTTGAGGCAATGTGATATAGGTTTGAGGATGTTCATCAAGATAGGGGGAGTTTGGTTAAGCTTTTAAGAAGGTTAGTCATCAATCACCATCATAAGTTCATGCAGTGTGATTGGTCCTTTTGGTTGCCATCAATGTTTCTGATTCTGAAGGTGGTTGTCATCAATGATAAAGGGGGAGATTGTTGGCCATTGTGTGTTATTGTTGTCATTTATGTCAAGTCCATTCATGGAAAAGGGTGGCATGATCTTGTATGTATATCCATGAGGTTTCATTCAGTTTCAAATACGAAGGTTGATTGGTAGTGTCAAGTGAGTTCAGTGTTATTTTAGTGCATGGTTTAGTGAGATAAGTTATGGTATGAACTCTCTTAAGTTGGTTGAATTTTTTCTTGAGATAAAAAATTACTGGTATGATGTGTCATGAGTGTCTAATGGTCAACATGGTCAATTCATGGGTTTTCATGATTGAGTCAGGTCATTCAAGGCCTATTCCTAACCCTGTAACATGCAGAATGAGATAGAGGTATAATATTTGGAGTTGATAAATCATGGTGAAGCATGAAAGAATAATGGTGGAAGTTTACCTGAGGTGTATGGTGAGTTTCATGTCCAAACACATAGGTTTGATGCAGGTATGAGGTCCTTGTGAAGCAAACAATGAGAAACAAGCATGTAAACATAGGAAAATGAGATTAGATGGAGAGTTTCAGAGCTATTTGGGCTACATCGTGAGTATGGATAGGTAGAGTATTTTGTCATGATTCTTTATGACAAGTTTTAGGTCATTCTGAAGAAAGAATTACAAGATAAGTGTTAGCAAAACTAGGTAAGTTATAGTGCGCTTTTAAAGAAAAATTGGACCTTCTGATGCTTGTTGGGAATTGTATTATTTGCATGGGGACTTGATATATTTGGAATAGCTTATTAGGTAAGTTATTAATGTTTTACAAAACTAATGAGGTGGTTTGATTATCATGTTTTTATGAATGATTGTTGAGAATGTAAGTTGCTATGAAACCCTAACTAAACCCTAGCTCAAAGAAACTTGGAGAAGAAGAGGTATACCTACCCAATTTTGTTTGGTTTTACAAAATTAATGATTTGGTGTTGTAAAGTATTCTTGTAGATTTCAAGGAAGGTATATTAGCGCATGTGGTTGTATGTCGGCCTCACTTGAAAATGTTTTTTCCAGAGAAGTTCAGTTTAAGGTAAGATTTTCTAAAGTAGTTACAAAATAAATTGAAATTTTTTTATCCCTTGAGTTTTCATACATGTCCATGATAGTTTCAGATCATGTTTTATGTGAAAAAGTGCAAAGTGTGCCATATTTATGAAGACTGAATTTATGGTAGTTTAGAGTAGCTTCTAGTAAAAGTTTCATTACATGAGCTACATAAATAGTTAGGAATATATTCAAGTTTTTTTGTGATCATGGTTCAGAGATATTTCCATTGGTATATCCAAATTGATATTTGAATAAGGGATGGAGAAGTTATGACCTAATCTTTGAGGGTCAAATCTAGATAATGCTTGATCTAGCAGGGTGCTAAGTAGCTACATGAGGTAAGGCGATGATTTTGATTTGTTCAAGATTATTTAAGGTTTATGAGTGATTATAAATTATGTATATGTGTGTTACATTTTTTTTTTAATCTTGGAAGTGGTTTTTGAGGTGATGGCACAAGTTGAGCTCAAGGTTAGTTCTTGAGTACTAGAAGGCTTAAGAATCCATTTGCTGAGATGGTCTTGGTTTAAGGTCTTCCACTTCGATTTGGAAAGATTTATAATATGATATAACAATAGGATTATGATGGATTTCCAGTGGTATATGATTTGTGTCTTGGTGATTTGTATTTATGGATCATTAAGGTTAGTTTGTGAAGATGAAGGTATTATTATTTTTCAAGATATGTTTTCTCAGGTTGAAAGAATGAAGTGAATGAATCATGTGATGGATGAGTGGATTATTGATATCACCTAGAAAGTTAAGAGGGGTGACGTATTTTCCTATTGAATGCTTTTAGAGGTCTTAAAAGTGACAAAAGGGTGAAAACTAGTTGAGTTTGAAAAATAGGTTTCTCGGAACATTATTTGGAGAAGAGGAACGTAGTAATGGTTTGAAAAGATGGATGTTTAATGAGATATAACTTGAATGTATGTGATGTACATGTCCTAAGGATTCTATAGAATGGTTACATTCCATATTTTAGTTGATCTTTGGTGGTCTTGATGCTCAAAGATGAAGACATGGTGTTGGAAATAACTATTTGGTAAAGGATATGAGTCTTTTGGCCCATGTTATGAATTATTTGATTGATTACAGTACACGTGAAATGATGGATTATGCTTACATGTCATATTACATGTGTGCTGATTTTTGGGGCTTGAATAATCATGGTTTTTGGATTAGTGGATTTTACTCATCCTAGTGATGGGGTTTTTGAGCTTATTTTGTGCAAGACGAGTGGTTTTGGGCATGACCAACCTATATGTGTCCACTTTATTAGTTTTAAAACATTTATCATTATATTTTTGAGTTTCTTTGGCTTAACTAAAGGAGGGAAACTGACCTTGGGTGAGTTTGAATCAAGAGAATCATATAAAATCAATGTTTTGGGTTCATTTGTGAATTAGCATTATGAGAGGGAAAAGTGTGACATTCATAGAAGTGTGAGAGATGATCAAGGAAATGAATTCAGAGATGAAGAATATTTTTAAAATATGAAGAGTGATTAGGAGAGTGTGTATAATATTTTCAAGCCAAGACAAGGTGTGAAAGAGGAAGAAATGGTGAGCTAGGTGAATGAGGGTTTAAAGATAAAGTTACAAGTTGACTTAGAGATATCTATTAGTTCTAGCAGAAAAAAATTTTAGATATCATGATCTTAAGGTGTCTGAGTTAGTGGTTATTCATCTTATGGCATTGTATTCTCCTTGTGGAGTGAGTGCTACAATAAATTAAGGGTTGGTGTTCCTTATAGGGTTAGTAATCTACTAAACTAGGTGTTGGTGCTCCTTGTGGGGTTGGTGCCTAGCTAAATTTTAAACATGGAAACATAATGTTTGTGTTTCAATGGGTTTTCTTCCACATGAGGGTTTCCCACTTAAATATTGTGTCTGTGAGCTGTTTCTAATGTGTTATGGTTATTTGAATGTATTATGCACACTTAATAAACAATAATTGAATGTATGTGAATGGATGGATGTTAATGGTTGATAAAATTAATGGTAAATGAAATAATAAATTTGTAGGACTAATTAAGCCCCACTCTCAGCCCATTTTAATTCCAAAAATGAAAAATGAAAACCCTAATCAAGATGGAGAGATAGGAGGACTTAAGTGATTTCAAAGCAGACTAGAGGTGATCTAGGTAAGTAAAAGTGTTGAAAAGGATGGAAATAGAGTCATTAATTCTCACTATAAATTTTAGAACTCAACAACATTGACAAAGAGGTGTGTCCAATTCAGGATAGAGACATCTGGGTAATGATGGTCGTGTAGATGCTAAAAAAGTACTTTCTTTTGTGTCGTAAGGGTTTTGTTGTGAGCTCTTGTCAGTCACTTGATATTCACACTATGATTGCTGAGGGTAGGTATAACTTGAAAAATAGAATGACTACTTGTACATGTCCATAAACCACAATAAATCTAATAAAAAATGTAGGATGTGGATTTGAATTGACCTTGATGGTCACCTGAAGAGTGAACTTAGTACCGAGCATTTTACTACATCTCAGACCCCATGTAGATCTTGTGTGTGTGTGTGTGTAGAAATGGTTCCCTTGTGAATTTGCACAATGATATCAGGATAGATATAGAATCTAACTAAGGCATATAATGTGTGGGATGAAATCGAATAGAATTCCCCTTTCCTATGAAGTATATGTAGAAGTGATGTAGCCCTTGTCCCTTGTATAGATGCTAGATGGATTCCTTTGAAGTGCTTTAGTGCCTTTTAAATGAAATATTAGGTGATGATAGTAATTCTTAGTGCTTGGTCCCTAATTTTGAAATAATAACTATGTATTTATATGATTCACTTGTTTCAATTCCATAATTGACAATGGGAAGGATGCCCCATAAGTGAAAAAGATGCCCAAAAGATAAAAAAGACCCAAAAATACCGATTAAAGTTAAGAAATGGTTGGAGTGCCTAGTATCGACAAAAGTGCATGGATAATGATGTCCTGACTAGGCACTCATGTTTGTGGCCATAAAATATAAATCAATCAAGTTCTGTCAAGGTTGTGGGGTGTGTAAGACAAAATAGAAAGAAAAAAGCAAAGAAAAGCGACCAAAGATAGTTAACAACCACTAGTTTTGCTACTTAGGAATTATGTAAATGCTAGCATGCTTTTAGGACCTAGAAATCTATTCAAGTGCATGATATTGTGTCTACATTTAGCCCCACTTGATGTTGTTAAGTGAATCCCTGATAACATAAAGTAAATAGAAGATGAGTAACTTATGATCCTATAGAGTGTAGGTGATAGTGTGCCAAGTGGACAAGTGAAGCATGGAGTGATTGCAAATTAAAGCGTGAAAACTAGGAAATAGAAGTGGACCCTAGGGGTGAAGCATGTTTGTTATAGTTTACTACTATAGCTTGTGTGAGTTTCTTATTGTAAGGACATAACTACAAAAGAATAACAAGAAAGTATTCAAAGTTTTGTATATGATAGATCATAGAAAAATGTCTATAACTATGTAAACATTGTAAAAGTGTGCACCTGATATGTAAAAGAGTAAAGGATAGAAATGTGTCTTTTTGCTTGAATTTTTTGATTTTCAATGTTGGTGGTGAGGTTTTTGGGTGATATCATGCCAAGAGAGTTATTTGGGAAATCTCATGCTAAGAGATATTTGTTGGGAAATCTCATGCAAAGTACAAGTTTTTTGGGTGATTTCATTCCAAGAGTGAGTTTTTTGGGTGATCTCACAGCAAAGGAAAGTGTCAAGGAGAGAGGGGTAGTTTTACTCTCCTTCCACGAATCTACCCAATAAGTACCATTATAGATGGTACATCTCGATTTGTCTCATTTGTACTAATTTGTTTGAAATTCTTTTGATTGTACTAGTTATAGGAGATAAAATGCAATATGAGACTGAAGCCTAGTGCCTATAATTGTAGAACTACTCTATAAACTATTGTAGACTATTATGTACTAAGAAATTTATTGTATCTATCCTCAGGATGGTAATTCCTAGTGGACGACAAGATAGTCCAGATGCTAGTGTATAATTTTGGAATTTGGTTTCTACTTTATCTTTTGAACAGATTCTGGGATAGTCTGTGAATATGTTTCTGTGTTGTGATGATCTAAAATGAAGCTCTGAGATGCTATACGGTGAGTTTTTCACCCAATGTAGCCCCCCCTCTTTTAGGGTGTATGCGACGATAGTAGGAGCATGCAGCTCAAAGGAGAGGAATTGATGTTATTCTGAAGTGGATGCATGTAGGGGGAAGGGGATGTACATGGTAAAAACCAAGGCACATGAAAAAAAGTAGGCTATTAAAGAGTGTTAGTATATAAGATATCACACAAAAGAAGACAATGTAATAATAAAAGTAGTAAGACAAGATGGACTGTGAAAAGAGGGTTTGAAACATGGGACACCACTCACAATGTCACAAGATAATTAGGGCCGAAGTAGCCAAAAACATATAATGATCACGAAAGACATAGGGCATAGCCTGTAAACAATAGCATACAATATAAAAAAATGCAAAGAAAATGGTGATAGATAGCCATGGTTGTATTTAGTCCTAAACTTATGCACATGAAGCACCTGTTAGGATGTTAGAAACATAAATGGTATGTCAAGAGTGTGATTATAGTAGTGAAAAGTAAAGTGACTATAATGATATGTAATAATAGAACACGTGTAGTATGTTATAGTAGTGAAAGTATATTATCCCAGGAGCCTTGGCGGGACTTATAAAAGGTACAATAATAAGCATCATTTGCAATGTGTAAGAACCTATAAGAGATATGCATTCACTACAAAATACCAAGTGAATGTGCATGTGTATATATATAAGGATAATGACATACTATGAATCCATCTAACATGGGAAGAAAAGTGTAACATGTAAATAGAATAGGATATCAAGAATAGATGCAACCAAGATATGAAAATTTAATGTATGACTGTGATGGTATGGTATGTAAAGTGTGAAGATGATAGGATAAGCACGCCCACATTGGATATGCATGAGATGAGGTTCATTTATAAATAGTCCCTCAATAGTCAATAATGAACCATATAACAAGAGTGTGTCATTGGGAAATGAACATGTTTTGTGAATAGAAGTTAGAAAGATGTACCATGAAGCAGAGAGCATGAAGTGTAAGTGATGTGAGGTTTATTTCAAAATTATAACCTCAAAATTCAAGTATGAACCATGGAACTAGAGTGAGTCATAGGTTAATGATGATACATTGTGTGTATCAAAGGGTAGGAGAGTTCTTAATAAGATAAGTTATGATGCACAAAGTGCAAAGTGTGGTAGTAGACATAGAATAAAATTGATAGTTATGGGAGGGGGGAAGCGTGATACCCCCTAAGAGTGTAATGGAGAGGATAATATCTAACGATAGTGAAGGGAAAGGGTCCCCTATCTGATCTTCAAGGAGAAAAAGGCATGTGATGATACTCTAAGATTAGTGGTGTAGGAAAGTAATTATGTGTACGTGAAGGAGACCTATGTGGTGAAGGATGTGGTGAACACCTATGTGAAGGGGATCTTGAGGAGGGGACTTAGGCTGATGCTATGGAATAAGAGACAAATGAGGATTCAAAGGTCATGGTGTACGTCATGTATGAATGGGAGAGGTAGGTGTCAAAGTAGTTTGTAGGTTTGAGAGGCATAAGAAGCATAGATGTTATGACTTGTGTATCAAAAAAGAGGCCCAAGGAAATGGTGTGCATGGTGGGATCCCTTTGATAGTAAAAAATTATTTATGGAGGATGGACTTGAGACACAAACGATTCATGGAAGGGATGGCTTCGGCAATGTGGAGCCAAGAGAGACCTAAGAGCATGTCACAACATTTGATTGAAGATGCAATGGTGAATGATACAAGCATGATAAGGTGGCCAACTATAATGGGAAGCTTGACATAGCCAAAATAATTAGGGACTTGAAATGTGACATTAGATAGTGGATAATTGATTGCTAGGAGTGCAACGGATCATACGTTAGAAGGAGCCGATGGATATATCATAGTATTGTTGATAGTATATGAACCAATGGTGATATGTAATGAATCATAAGATAATGTATCATGATAATCATGATCTAAGAATGTAATGAATGAAAACAATGCATCAACAGAAGAAAAAAGGAAATCAAGAGGCCCTGATGAAGGAGGAGGCACACCATAATATGTATGGTTAGTAGAATAATCATTATCTTATTTTTCATATTTGGGAAAAGGGTAATTAAATATTTTTAGTTTTTTATTATAATTGATCGGCTTTGAGGTAGATGGGTCAAGGAGCTCGAGTGTATTGTTGTCAATGAGATCTTGAATAATATGTTTGAGTTTGAAACAATGATAAGTAGAATTCCCAATGCATTGGTGATAATCACATCGTTCCTTTTAAGCGTAATTACGGCCACAGGGTTGAGATTGAGAAGTGGTGGAAGAGTAATGAGATTGATTTAAATATGTTATGGCAATAGAAACCGAGATGCAAAGTAATTTGGTAAAAGTACACTTTTGAGGTTACAATTGAATATTTCTAGGTGGAGAAATGACATTAAAAATTTCCTTTGCTTGAGTGGGCTTAGGAGATGGATTGAAAGTAGATTTATCTTGAAACCAATTAGAGGATGAGGATGAAGCATGGTTATAGTATTTCATTTTTCCCATAGATAAAAGTTTACCTTCACTCAATTTACGTGTATGGCATAATTCATCAAAATATAGAGAGGTCTCAAAGATATCACTCTCTTGTAATGGAGGTAAGATATTTTGAGTGAAAATATCTTGCAATTTAAAATCAGATAGTACATTAATCATCTTATCTAGGTTGTTGTTATAACATAAAACATACTCAGCTAGATGCTCATTAGATCCTTGTTTGATTTGAGAAATTTGTGCATAAGATATAATGGTGCCGATATTTATAGAAAAGTGAACAAGGAAAGTTTTATCATATTTTACACACAGGAAGTGAAGATCTATTCACACAAGGAGATCGTAGACCCTGATTAATGAAGGCCAAGCCATGTCTCTAGGATAAAATGTTATTATGGTCGGGCCATGATCAATCATAGCGTTATAAGGAGTCAATGACAAATAAGAATTGAACATCATAGGTGGCTTGATTATGTATCATGGAGAGGTGATTTTTTTCAACTCATTACTATATAGGATCTCGAGCTTGGAACATGGTTCATCGATCCTGAAAAAGAATATCAAACTCGGTCATAGGGGAAAACATATATTGGCTCGATAAAGAAAACTCAAAGGAAAGAACATAGATTGGTGGGAGCTCGTGGAGGTTGAACTCGGCAGGAGTTGGCTTACTTTGTTGAGCAAAAATAAATAAAGGAAACTGGGGTATCTCACATATGTAAGATGAGTTCAGAGCAACATGGTAAGAGAGATTCACATCTCCAAGTAAATTAGAGGATCATGTACAATGAGTTTAGCGTAAAGAAGTTCCAGAAAAAGCTCAATGTGTCGCATGAAAAAGTGTAATGTGTTGAAGCCACGAGTTAGGCCAAGATAATTCAACATAGGGGTGCATAGATCAGGAAATGAAAAGGGATCATCAGAAGTAAGTTGCTCAACACAGTGAGCTCAGTTTAAGGCAAGTTATACAGAGCCAAGTTATGTTTTGGTTTGAATCATTGAATGAGCTAGGTCATTAAAAATAACTCTATGGATAGATCAGTATTAGAGAAAACACGTGGGCTAATGAAATATGCAGGTGACATGTGTTCACGATGATATCTAGGTTGTAGGAGAATAATTGTAGTGAATAAATGAAGCACAAAATAGTAGAGTTACATGCACAGGTAGGCTGAACTCACAGCTTGACGAAGTCATCAAATTGGTGTCTCACTAGAGAACTCAGGCATTAGGACAAACAAAGAATATGAGGTGGGACCGGAGTAAAAAATGCAATGAAGATTATGATGTGAATCACCGAGCTCGTTCTTGAGGAAATAAGTTGCAGAGAGAAAACATGGTGAGTTGCAATTAAAGGAGCAAGTTGACTTAGACATGGGAGGATGAGCTTAGATATTGACTCACAAATTGGCTCGGTGGAAGAAGTTCAAGTTAGAGCCAAGTTCGAAATTTTTCTAGCGGGAAGCAAAGGTAAGAGTTCCGTAATCTTTTGGACTTGTGGAGATCAAGAGCCAATTCACCGAGTTGAGCCAAGTGAAGACAAATCATGCATGCCTATGTGATCGAGTCACATTGAGCCAGGAAAATTTTTGTCTCTTGCTAGTCAAATTGGCCAAATAGTGCCAAAATTTAACACTTCAGTTATCGACGTGGGAAATCTAGGAGAACTCGGCCATGGTGGAGGTTTGGAACGATTGGACCAAGGATTTTTTCCTAAGGGAGCTCAGGTTCGCCAAAAGATGTGCCAACAAGCGGGCAATGCTATGAGATTAATCCAGTGAGGCACTTTATCTGGGATAGCATGTGCATTAGTTCCGATTCTAAGATGCTCGAAAAAGAGCACTCAATGTGGTATATCCAAAGAAGCAGTCAACACAAAATATGACATAGAGTTCATGCAATGAATCATAGATTAGATCATTTAATTTGTTGGATGAGTTATAAAAAATAGACCTCTGTGTAAGGGAGGGAAGTCATCCAAGTTGGACGAGTCATCAGTTGGAAGATAAACTCGAAGTTAAGAGTAACCTAACCAGGAATAAGGGAGACATGTTGAAATCACTCGACTGAGTCGGTTGTTAGGATCACTGAAGATGAGATCGTTGAACTATAGAATTTGATTTGGAGATGAGCTAGCCAATCATGAATTAAAGCTGAGCTCGTGAATGAAGCTTGGGATTCCTAGTCGATGCAGAGATGGTCACACTGAGGGTGAGGAAATCGGGGTGCTAGGTCACGGTCATGGGATGTTTTGATTTCGATATTTGATTGAGCCATGATCAAGTTGTTATGGATCGGGGCGTGGAAATGAAGTTTGATCCAGGAATGTTTGGGCAGATTACTCAATGAAGAAATCACAAAGGATAATGTTACAATTTTGGTAAACAAAGGTGAATGAGAAACCTCGCAGCCATGGAATCAGGCTCAGTGTACAGTCACACGACGAAAATATATTTGAGCTCATTGATGCCTGACGAGCTATGAATCTTGGCCATGACATGTTTAAGGATTGACGAGCTCATAGAAGGGATATGTGACTCGGTAGCTCGGTCGTTGATAGAATGGAAACTTGGGGCTCAAAACGAGTAGCTCACTCTAAATGATAATGAGAAAAGTAGTATAGGCTATGAGTCGAGGTAGCTCATGGAGTTAGGTCATATGACGGAATGTTAAGAGCTCGATTCGGTGAAATGTAAAACAAGGCTGATCACATTCAGTGGGGTATGGAGATGAGCCTGCGATAGTGGAATGAAAGGTATTTTATACTTAGAGATAAGTTCAACATTGAATGAGATGGTGATTTGGTTTGGCATGGATTAGAAATCGGTGGAATATGACATGAATAGTGACAAGGCAACTCCACCGAGATAAGGTGGAGTAATATCGAGTTGTGTAGAATAGTGCGTTGGTCAAGTCATTGAGAGCTCGTGACATAGACAACAAGTCAAAATAAATAATGAGTTCATGAAATAGAATCACCAAGTTATCATGGATGAAGAAATCACTCAATGCATCGAGCTAAGAACAGAGGTGCCGAGACCAAGTAGATAGTAGAGTTGATAAGTTTGGTTGATGTGATGAAGGATAGGAGCTTGGTAACCACAAAGCATACATAAGATCAACTCGCTGAGTTGAACCATGCACATAGCAAGTTAAGGCCAATACCAAGTGAGCTCATGCATAGTTGGTAGTGAGCTCAATCTAAAGTGAGATTGGTGCAGTTACAAAAGGAGCTCGATTCTTGTAAAGGAGCTTGGTGTGGTTACAAAGTGAGCTCGGTTACGTTGAGCGGTGGAGGAGCTTGTCTGAGGTGAGCTCATTTGGGAAACTAAGAAGCTCGGTCAATGTAATGATGGTGGAGGAATTCGATGACCAACTTGGAGATTTGGCTCGATGAGCCAACCACCAAGTTGGTTCCTTTTTTACCCATTCAGATGGAATCCTCCCTCTTCAATGGAAACTAGTCAATGGGGGGGTCCCACCATAATGCAATGAAATTAATATTTTTATTTAAAATTTTTATTAATAATATTGATTATTATTATTCAAATATTTTTATTTAAATATTCCTTTAATTAAATGAAAGGATTAAGTCAAACTGGACGTTAATGATACATGATGGAACTTTCTCAAGTGGTGCAAAAAACTATAATAAATGAATAATAACATTCCTTCAATTTAGAAATGAAATTTATGAATCCTTCTCTCATCTCTCTCTCAACTTCTTCTATAAATGTAAGTTGGAAGCTCATTCCAATAGGTCAGACAGGTTGAACAAGTTAGATATCTAAGACAAGTGCAAATTTTTCAAGAATCCTCTCTCTTCTGCAAGATGTCCTTGTATGTTGAGGGAACTTTCAAGCCTCCTTTCCAAGACTGTAATGGAAACTACTACCTCTTCTAAATGTATGATGCATTGTGCATGTTATCGAAGTAATAAAAGTGTTTTTTTTGAATAATCCTGGTCCTTTCATCCTTCTATACTTCTTTGTGTCTTTCTAATGCTTGCAGCTACACTGTGCAAGTTCACATTTCTATTATAGGTTGTTGGAGTTCTGTGCTTATAAATTGGTGATGTATTGCATGCAGTTGATTTGTGGTGCTTATTCACCCTTCTCAAGATCTTTCTTCTTCACAGAAGAATGATAGATTTTTGTTTCTAATTGAGTTTAACAAAGGGAATGCATGCTTCCTAGCCTGTGGTATTCTGTATCCTCTCTAAGTTGTAGTAGGTGAAGTTGACTTGTGGTACACACACCCTCTTCAAATTAAACCTTCTTGAGTCTAGCAACAACCTTTATTTGGTGCATCACCATCCCTAGTATATTTTCCTTTATGCAAATATCTTTCCCTAAAACCCATGAAAATGTTAGCATAGGTATAGATAATCACTTTATTACACTAGGAGTAGTATAGCACTTAGTTTAGGAAGAGGAAGCCAACCTTCTCTGGAGGCTCAACTTAAGCCCAAGTCGCATAGCTTGAGAGGTAATCCTATTTTTCCCAATCACACCGAATGTCCTATTCACATTTTGGCCATTCAAAGGGTCCAGTGATTTGGTAAAAAAAAATTTGGCACGCCCGGTGGGACCAAGAGTTGGTATTTATCTTCTCACTTGCAAAAATCAAAGTACCTGGCAACTCTATATCTTTGGATTCCAAATCTCAGTGCGTTAACTTATGTGAAGAATTCAGACAAGAACTTCTTCAAAGCAAGGAAATTATCAGCATATCAAACTTTCCTTGTATCCTCCAAAGAGAAGAAGAAGAGTAATTTCAACATCACCAGTTGCAGCTTTACTTGGTAGGGGTCATTCAACTCCTCCATATGGAAGGTTTCCTCCACCAAGGAACAATCAACCTCTTGATGCTATGACACAAAACCAAGTTTTTCCCCCTTTTAATGTAAGCATTCCTCTTCTGTTGGCTCAACGTTACCCTATACCTGTTGCGGCACTCAAAAGTTTACCCTTTTACATAGGGGAACTCACATTATTCTAGTGGAACATATTCTTGATGTATCGAACATTTGTGTAGTACATAATATCACAGAGGACAATGTTGCAGTTAGACTTCTTACTACCTCTTGTAAGGGAAAAGCACTTAAATAGTTTCAAGGGTTAAGTGTTGGTACTATAACCACTTGGGAAAAGTTAGGAGAAAATCTCTGTAAACAGTTTGAAGGATAAAGAAGAGTGATCACCCATCACTTTTGAAACAACTCACTACCATGAAGAGAGCTCCCCAAGAATACATGAGTGATTTCAACTTCTGATTCCACAAGACATGGAATAGGATTCTGGAACTCATAAAACCTTCTCCAAATAATGCATTCTTGTACTATTTGTAAGCCTTAAATAGTGATGTATTAGTCATGATATAGTCTATGGGAGGGACTACATTACCTGATGGCTACAAAGTTTCCATAAGAGTGGAAAATTCCTTGATTTAGGTTGGGAAGATAGCTCCACGACCACCCATATCGTTGTCTCTGGATCTTATGAGAAATCAACCTATCATTTCTCCTATTCCAACAACCTCTAATCAACCAGCTTTGTCTACCCCTACCTCTTCAAATGATCTATTTGAAGTCAAGTCACTACTACAAACTTTTGGAAATGAGCTCGTTGCACTCAAGAGGAAAAAATTTCAATACAATCATCCATATCAACCACAAAATCAGCAGTATCAGGCTAACTGCCATCCTTTTCAAGGAAACCATCAGATGCTAAATCAAGCTAAAAATCAAGCTACGAATGTCAGGTCTTTTAACTTTCAGAACCCTCTTACTGCTAGCTCATCTAGAGCCATAATACATGTCCATAATAATCTAATTCAAGAGTACAAATGGTACTATCCTTGTTCTCAACCCCAAAATCAAAATATTTTTCCTAATGGAGTTATTAGCCAAGACTTTATGGTTCAAAGCATATATTCCCCTTTAGAGCTAACAGAAAATTCATCTATGTAAGAAACATCAGATCAACTGCAAGCACCTGAAGAAACCACTTTGCTAAACTGGCAAGCAGAAGATTTTTGCAGGTTGAAAACAGATTCCTCATCAGTGGAAAAACAAAATTGTTCTAAAAAGAGAGAAATAAAACCTCAACCTTCCAAATCTAATCAAGCATCCACTTCACAACCTCATCCATAAGTGGAATTTGATAAAGATGAGGGAAAGAAACCACCATAAACACTTGTTAGCCAAACTACGAGGAAAGAAGGTTCTTCAGGCATCACGGGTACCCAACAGGCACTTTCTAAAAGAGGATCTTAATTCCCAAAGAAGTGTTAGAAAAGTTGGAGCAACTCCCTTCATCATAGTAGGATAGATGAAGAAGACAAACCTGAGCGTTACTATGTGGGACACACTCTCAATTCCTTCTTAAAGAAATTTGTTGTGAGAGTCTCTAAATAGTTTGGGTACAACTGATGGATAGTCAGGTAATGGAGTAGAAAATACTACGAGTTTATGTCAACCGGAAGGGAAAAGTATTCCTGAAGCCAACAAATCACTGCTATTATATATTTCCTTGATCATTGGCAACCACTTGGTGCATAATTGCATGATCGATTCTAGTGCCAGTAGCTCATTCTTGCCCAAACAAATTGCAAATGTACTAAGCATACAATATGTGCCAGTTGTAAGAGGATTTTTTCAGCTGGATGGCACAATTGTTAATAATGTTGGAGTTGTCAAGGGACTTCAACTTACAATCCATGCATACCCAAGTTTTTCATTCACCCAAGACATATCAGTCATTTATCTCCCTCTTCTATTCACCATCTACCTATCACAAGATTTCATTGCTAAGATGGGTAGTTATCTATCAGCTGATTGGTCACATATGATTGTGAAGACTTGATACAGAACCAAAGTGACTATAAGGGTGGAACCAATCTAGCATAATCATGTAGAACCCTACACTATTAGTCCTATAAATGGGAATAACACCATTAGAGATCTAGAAGAAGAAGATGCTGATCATGAACCAACTACTCTTATAGAGGAAGTTTTTGATATAGTGTTAGATGAAGTAAGTAGAGATCATTAGTACGATCCCTATGTTGATGTGTTAGTAGAAGAAGAAGTTGGTTTTCTATTTTTGGAAGAAACGAGATTAGGTACCTACTGTATTCATGAAGATGATAAAATCATACCACAACTTGTCAAAAACACCAAGCGATTCAGAAGGACTATGGAAATTTTTCTTCGATAACTCAATAAGTAAGAATGGATCCAGTGTTAGTGTTATGTTAATTTCTACAGAGGGAGATAAGTACTTTTCATATTTCCAGTTGCAATTCAATTTCACTAACAATGTTACTGAATACGAGGCCCTTGCACAAGGAATTTAGCTAGCTTAAAAGAAGGGAATCAAGGCTCTGATTGTTTTTAGAGATAGTGAGTTAGTTTTTCATCAAGTTACAACACACAGTGCATCTAAGAATGATCTCTTAAGATCATACAAGAACTGAATCTGGAACTTGATTGAATATTTTGAAGCTTTTGGGATCTATGTAGTTCCTAGAAATAAAAATCGAGATGTTGATAGGCTTGCTAAAATTGGCTCGTAATATGACATACATGTTGATATCATGAAGGAAGGGTAGAAATTTTTTAAAATAGTGGTTCGACCTACAGTCCTTGATAATGTGAGTAGCTGGAAAGTGTTCAATAGTGACAAAAAATTTGTAATTTTACTACAAGAAGAGGTAGAGTTTGGTGCAAGAAATTAGGATAAGTTATAAGATTCATATGGTGATAAAATTATATAATTGAAACGAAACAAACTACCAAAATTCTTAGTCATTCTGGAATCCATTTTCAATTCAGATGATCAAGCCAAAAGATGAAGCTCTAACATGGTGGTCAAAGAAGAAGATTTTGAGGAAGTCGAGGTAGCACATGAGAAGTTTCTGAATATCAAAAAGGTATGTACTTCTAAAGAGAAAGAAGATTTCATCAAAAATTTTCAAGAGTATCATGACATTTTTGCGTGGAGCTATAAAGACCCGTGTGCTTTTGATCTAGATCTAGCACAATATACCATCAAACTGGATCATAATTCCAAGCTAGTTCGTCATAAATATAGGCCAATTAATCCCAAAATTGAGCCACTAATGAGAAAGGAGATAACCAAACTCATCGAGGCCTGTATTATTTTTCCCATCAAGCACTCCTCTTGGGTAGCCAATTTGGTGCCCATAAGGAAGAAGAACAAAGAGATTCGGTTGTGCGTAGATTTCAAGGATTTGAACTGTGCTTTGTTGAAAGACCATTATCCTCTCCCATCAATGGAGTAGATTCTTCAAATGGTGGCAGTATTTGAAATATTTTCTTTTCTCAATGGATATTCAGGTTACAATAAAATTCTAGTCTAAGAATCTGACCAATTCAAAATGGCTTTCACTACCCAGCGGGGGCACATATGCCTACAAATAAATGCCATTTGGATTGTCCAATGTTGGGGCAACTTTCCAAAGAGCCATGAACATGGTGCTTAAAGGACTAATCAATGATATCATCTTGGTTTACCTAGATGACTTAACTATATATTCTAAGCATGTAGAAGATCACATCACACATCTAAGGAAGGTTTTCCGAAGGTGTAGGGAATTCGGGGTTTCACTTAATCCCAAGAAGTGTATATTTGCAGTGAATGAGGGAAAGTTTTTGGGGCATGTTGTTTTAGTGGAAGGAATATCAATCGATCTAGCTAGGTTTCATTCAATTATGTCCTTATCTCTCCCAAGTCACAAGAAGGGTCTCTAGAGTTTTCTAGGAAACATAAATTTCATGTGGAGATTCATCCCTCAATTGATGACATTGGCTAAACCATTGACAGCCATGATGAAGAAAAACATACCATTCTCATGGACAAAGGAAGGACAAGAGAGCTTCGAAGCCATAAAAAAACCATTTTTCAAGCTCCCATGCTAGTGAATGCCAGGTTTGATATAGAATAAAATTCTCTTTCGAAAGGATTTATCCTTTATGCTTTTGTAGGTCAAGAGAGCATTTTAGGTATCCTCACCCAATAAAATGAAAACCTGATGGAGAAACCAATTTATTTCTTCAGTCAATCCCTCGTTAGTGTACAATACTCTTAGTGTACAGTCTTCAACCAAAACCCCAGTGAGAGTTGAGTGAGGATACATGAAAAGTGTACAGTAATCTTAGTGTACAGTCTTCAACACTTTCACACATGAAAACAGGCTCCACAACCTAACAATAAACTTCTGCTCTCCTTGGAGTTACCTTCTTTGGATTTGGCTCATCAACTTGAAGTTATGGAGAATGATCCTTTGAGAGTTAGGTTTGCAGAACTCATAGAGTTAGAAGAATTACATAACAAGGATATAAAGACTTTGGAGAAACATCAGGCTTAGGTTAAGAAATATTTTGACAAGAAGACGTACGATAGGGATTTTCAAGAGGGTGACTTAGTTCTCAAATGGGATGAAGACATGGCCAAGCTAGGAAAGCACGCCAAGTTTGACACTCTCTAGAGTGGGCCATACATCATCACGAGTTGCAAAGAGGTGAATTCATTTCATATATCCAGGCTCAATGGAGAAGAACTGCCCATTCATTTGAATGGGATACATCTCAAATCTTATTTTTGAGAAGCGTTCCACCCAATGTATAGTTTAGTTAGGTGTTTTCCTCTAAGTTCTTATGCACATTGTTGTGTGTTCCTGTTCTTTTGCTTTCCTTTTCTGTATTTTTGCGTTATTCTTGCTCATTGTATAATCCTTAGAAGTTTCTCAAGGGAAGGAAGGTTCAAAGTTCCATAGATGCCAAGCATTAAATAGATTCAGTATACTTCATGCCTAGCATTTCAATGAGGTCCAAGATTGGCTATGCTCAAGGGGATTTCAAGATGTACATAGAAGATCAAATCACTTTCACGATCCAATATTTACTCCATGCTAAATGGATGAATTAAGGCTACTGGAATCATACTTACAAGGAAATCATCCCTAAGAGGTCGCTAAAATTTTTATCCATTTTTACACACAAGAAGTGAAGATCTATTCGCAAAAGGATATCGTAGACCATGATTAATGAAGACCAAGCGATATCTCTAGGAGAAAATGTGATGGTTGGGCCATGATCGAGCTTATCATTACAAGGAGTCAATGACTAATAGGAATTGAACATCATAGGTGGCTTGATTATGTATCATGGAGAGGTGAGTTTTTTTCAAGTCATTACTATGTAAGATCTCGAGCTTGGAACATGGTTCATCAAGCTTGACAAAGGATATAAAATTCGTCCATATGGGAAAACATCTATTGGCTCAATAAACAAAACTTAGAGGAAACAACATAGATTAGTGGGAGCTTGTGGAGGTTGAACTCAGTAGGAGTTGGCTCACTTGGTCAAGCCGAACCAAATAAAGGAAAATGGGGTAGCTTGCATATGGAAAATGAGTTCAGAGAAACATGGTAGGAGAGATTCGTTGTCTCCAAGTCAATTGAAGGAACATGTGTAATGAGTTCAACATAAAGAAGTGTTAGACAGAGCTTGATGTGTCACACAAAAAGTGTAATGTGTTGAAGCCATGAATAAGGATAAAATAATTTGACATAGGGGTGCATAGATTAAGAAATGAAAAGGGATCATTGGAAGTAAGTTGCTCAATGTGGTGATCTCGGTCTAAGGTAAGTTCTGTAGAGCTAAGTTATGTTTTGGTTGGAATCATTGAATGAGATAGGTCATCAAAAATAAATCTACAAATGGATCGGTATTGGAAAAAACATGTGGGCTCATGAGATACATAGGTGACATGTGTTCACAATGATATCTCGGTTGTAGGAGAATAATTGTAGTGAATAAGCGAAGCGCAAAATAGTCAAGTTACATGCACGGGTAGGCTCAACTCACAGCTCGACAGAGTCATCGAATTGGTGTCTCATTGTAGAACTTGTGAATTGGGCCAAACAAATAATATGAGGTGGGACCAGAGTATAGAATGTGACGAAGATCCAATGATGTGAATGACTAAGCTCATTCATGAGGAAATAAGTTGTAGAGAGAAAACATGGTGAGTTGCAATTAAAGGAGCAAGTTGACTTAAACATGTGAGGATGAGCTCAGATATTGACTCACACATTGGCTCGGTGGAATAAGTTCAAGTTAGATCCAAGTTCGAGATTTTGGAAATGGAAAGCCAAGGTAAGAGTTCCGTAATCTTGTGGACTTGTGGAGATCAAGAACCAATTCACCAAGTCGTTCCAAGTTAAGATCGTTTGTACATGCATATGCGATCGAGTCACATTGAGCCAGGTAAATTTTTTCTTCTTACCAGTCAAATCAGCCAAATAGTGTTAAAATTCAACACTTCACTTGTCGACATGGGAAATTTGGGAGATCTCAGCCATGGTGGAGGTTTGGAATGATTGGGCCAAGTATGTTTGCCTAAGGGAGATCGAGTTCCCCAAATATATGTGCTAACAAGTAGACAATTCTATGAGTTTAATCCGGCGAGGCACTTTGTCTCGGATAGCATGTACATTAGTGTCAATTCTGAGATGCTTGGCAGAGAGAGATCGACGTGGTATATCCAAAGAAGTGGTCAACATAAAACATGACACAAATTTTGTGTAATGAATCACAAGCTTGATCATTTAATTCGTTGAATGAGTAATAAAAAATAGATCTCTGTGTAAGGGGTGGCATTTATATAAGTTGGATGAGTCATCAGTTGGAAGATAAACTCAGAGTTAAGAGCAAGCTATGTAGGCATTAGGGAGACATGTTGAAATCACTCGACCAAGCTGGTTGCTAGGCTCACTGAACATGAGATCATTGAACTATAGGAGTTGATTTGGAGACATTCTGACCAATCATTAATTGAAGTTGAACTCGTGAATGAAGCTTGGGATTCCTAGTCGATGCAAAGATGGTTACACAAGGAGGTCATGAGGGTGAGGAACTTGGGGTGCTAGGTCATGGTCATGAGACGTTTTGATCTGAATATTTTATCAAGGCATGATCAAGTTGTTATGGCTTGGGGTATGGAAATTAATTTTGATCTAGGAATGTTTAGGTAGATTACTCAATGAAGAAATAAAAAATGATAACATTCAAAGTTCAGTAAAAAAAGGTGAATGAGCAAGCTTGCAACCATGGAATTAGGCTTAATGTACAATCACATGACAAAAATGGATTTGAGCCCATTGATGCTTGACAAGATATGAAGCTTGGCCACAACATGTTCAAGGATTAATGAGATCATAGAAGGGATATGCAACTCTATAGCTCGGTTGTCGATAGAATGGAAACTTGAGGCTCAAAACAAGTAGCTCAGTCTGAATGGTAATGAGTAAAGGAGTTTAGGCCATGATTCGAGGTAGCTCGTGGAGTTAGGTCATACGGTAAAACATTAAGAGCTCGATTCAATGAAATGCAAAACAAGGCTGAGCATAGTTGGTGGGGTATGGAGATGAGCCCACCATAGTTGAATGTAAGGGAGTTTATAATTATAGAAAAGTTCAACATTGAACGAGATCTCGATTGAATACATAAAGTAACTTGGAAAATTTGAGAAAACAAGAGAAAAGGAGCTCGGTCGTCGATAAAATGGAAACTCGGGGATGAAAATGACTAGCTCGATCTATTCATAAAGGTGATTCAAGAGCTTAAATGTGTATTTCAAGAAATTCAAGTTCATGTTCGATGAGTCAGACACTAGCTAATGTGAACCAAATTACATGGAGCGAGTCAGTCGATTGGGTAATAAGTACGAGTTAGCCGAGCCATGAAGGAAATATCTTAGAAATGGAACAATTTCATATGGATTTTTCTGAGTCAAAAATATTGTGACAATAAGGATCTCATTGGCATATGCAAAGGGCTTGAGTAAATTATGGAGCTTGGTAAGAATAGGAAGAGCTCAGTGGAGAGCTCATTTTTTAAATTTGGCTCGGTTACGTTGAGCACTGGAGGAGCTCATCCAAGGTGATCTCGTTTGGGAAACCGAGTAGCTTAGTCAATTCAATGAAGGTAGAGGTATTTGATGACCAACTCGGTGAGTTGGCTCGACGAGCCAACCACAGAGTTGGTTCCTTTTTTACCCATTCACATGGACTCCTCCCTCTTCAATGTAAACCAGTTAATGGAGGTCCCACCATAATGCAATTAAATTAATATTTTTATTTAAATATTTTATCAATAATATTTATTATTATTATTAAAATATTTTTGTTTAAATATTCCTTTAATTAAATGAAAGGATTAATTCAAATTGGGCATTAACGATACATGATGGAACCTTCTCAAATGCTTTAACAAACTATAATAAATGAATAATCATGTGCCTTCAGTTTAGAAAGGGAATTTATGACTCCTTCTCTCCTCTCTCTCAACTTCTTCTATAAATGTAAGTTGGAAGCTCGTTCCAACATGTCAGATAGGTTGGACAAGTTAGATATCTAAGACAAGTGAAATTTTTTCAAGATTCCTCTCTCTTATGCAAGTTGTCCTTGTATGTTGAGGGAACTTTCAAGCCTCATTTGCAAGACTGTAATGGAAAATACTGACTCTTCTGAATATATGATGCATTTTTCATGTTATTGAAGTAATTAAAGTGTGTGTTTTGTGACTAATCCTTGTCCTTTCATCCTTCTATAATTATTTTTCCCTTTCTCATGCTTGCAGGTACACTGTGGAAGTTCATGTTTTTATTGCATGTTCTTACAATTTTGTGCTTATCAAGTGTTGGAGTATTGCATGTAGTTAAGTTGTGGTGCTTATTCACCCTTCTCAAGTTCTTCCTTCTTCACTATAATACTGATAGATTGTTGTGTCTGATTAATTTTAACAAAGGGAACACATGCTTCCTAGTCTGTGGTATTCTATATCCTCTCTGAGTTGCAGTAGGTGAAGTTGACTTATGGTGCACACACCCTCTTCAAATTAACCCTTCTTGAGTCTGGAAACACCCTTTATTTGGTGCATCACCATCCCTAGTATAGTTTCATTTCTACAAATCTCTTTCCCTAAAACCCATGAAAATGTTAGCATATGTCTAAATAATCACTTCATTTTAGTAGGAGTATTATAATACTTAGTTTAGGAAGAGGAAGTTGGCCTTATCCATAGGTTCACCTTGATCCCAAGTCCCACATCTTGAGAGGTGATCCCATGTGTCCCAATCACACTTAATGTCTTGTTAACATTATGGCCATTCAGAGGGTGCAGTCATTTGGTGACAACAGAAAGCATAGACTAAATGTGTAAAATATGTTACCGAGTGAACATGTAGATCATAGAACCAACACATGGTGTTTTCTTACAAAATTTTAGGAAATATATTAGCTAGTAATGTATGATCATCTTCATATCCAATACATGCAACATGGAAAGATCGAATATACTCTTGAGGGTCACTATGGCCATAAAAAGTGGGGAGATTAGGTGTAATGAAGTTAGGAGGAAGGGTATAAGAAGAAATAGCAGGTACAATAGGGTTACTGAGTAATGAGGAATCAAGAGAAGGTGTTTCACACAGAATTTTGTTCCAGAATAGAGTTATTTCTATCTTTTCATTCTCTTGAGAAACAGATAAGGGTTAGGGCTAGGAGGAATACCTGTTGAGTGTTGGGAAGGTGTGCGTGTACCGTAGAGAGATCATACCAATTGTGAAGAGCTCTTTTTTTCTGGGAAGAACTACCTATAAATAAGAATGCAAGACCACCAGATTTTCGTTAAACAATAAGTGAGGGAACTGCCTTAGGCTTAGGAAATATTAGACTTCCTTTCGAAGGTGGTCAGTTCCCTTTTAATACAAATTAATGCAAATGATAATAAATAAGCTATTGCAAAATCACGATTTAGGTACCTTGTTAATAAAAGCAATAGAGACTAAACTACCAATAATAAAATGTCATGCTGTTTGTTTGGTCACTGATTATTGATACGTTCAGATCAAGTTACAGGGATAGACAAGGCTGTATATGAGATTGTTTGGAGGTAAATAGGTGAAAGGTTGGTTTCTGGTATAAGTCATAGTGACCAATGCCGGTCACTGGATAACTGACCGCGGTTATAAAACCGGTACCGGTAGGGGATAACTGATATCGGTAGGGGCAATGATTTAGGGGATTTTAAATGGAGGTTGGTTGTAAGGTGGTTATGGGGTTTAGAAGGTTGGTAGATGGTTGAGGGGAGTAGTAGGGTGGTAGAGAAGACTCAGAGAGTGAGAAATTTTTCTTTGGGGCAATATAGAGATGGATGAATGAAGGTTAGGTGCAGGGTGCTGCCGGGTGGTAGATCCAGGAGTGAGCTTATTATCACTATGAATCAAAAGTTCACAAAGTAGTGTCTAGAAACATACAAGGTAATAAAAGAGACTACTTACTAGTTTCTGATGTGGATGCAGGTCCAAGGAATGCAGTGGCGAAGGAAAGGCTCAGTTGGGATGATCTGGCAATCGGAAGTGAGTTGATGAAGCTATCCTTTGACTCTCCCAATTTTTAGATGAGTGTGAACATGATCTAGTTGCTCAGTTAAAGTCTTGGGCTCAATACTTCTCTCTGCAACCTCTTCTCTCTCTCTTACTTGTCTCTCTTGCAAATGAATTCGGATCCTTTTGTTTTGGTTGGGGGAGGTCATTTACAGTGAACCGATGGTAGTTACCTAACTGACGGTGATCGCGTAGGGACCGATGTCAGTTAGGTCAAAGTTGTCTATTTTTAGTAAAATAGCCAACTTTCCCTCCTTTTCTCCCGAGGGGTCAATTGTGGGCTTGGTCAAGTCATTATTAGGATCGTTTTGGTCCGGGTGAGGGGTGATGAGTCATGGGTGTGGGTCTGGACCAAGTTATAGGTCTTAATTAGGTTAGTTTAGGGTTAGGACTAGGTCATGGTGAGGTGGTGAGGTGAGGTGGCAGGGTTGGGGATGTGGATTTATTAATTATAAGGTAATTAATAAATAATTAAGTGTGTAAGGTTTAGGTGGTGAGGTAGGGTTAGGTTGCGAGACGAGATGTGGGGTACAGGGTGTCGTAAGACCCAAATTTGGTGTCTACATTTACCCCTTGTTGTTTTGTAGCTTGTCTTGTAAAGCTACACTGACAATAATAAGAAGTGGTTGCCCCAGTTAAGGGTATAGGTAATCCCCCTCAAATCTATCATAGATTGAGGCGACGTGAAATCAGGGATAGGGTTGATAAAGGGTGAATGATGATGAGATGATGGTAAGATGGTGGGGTAAGTTCAAGGAAGTGGATGCACGTTGAAATGCAGTAGTGCGACCAGGGTACACGATTTGAAGAGAAAACAAGCAATTCATAGGCGAAGGTCGATAGTTTATCCAAACAAGGTTGATATAATCCTGGTATCCAAGGCATAGGAAGTAGCTCCAAGGGATATAACAGGTAAGGTACCGGAACATTTAGGCATATTCGGTAGTACCAAATGGTTGGTTTGGTTGAGATAAATGTCACAGTCTCGGTCTAGGCAAAGCTGGTCGGCTGATCAATTCAAGTATCCTAGTCATGCTAAAACACGAACAGGTGAGCTCGATTGAACAAACAGCTACATGATGGGTGAATAGAATCGTAATGTGTGGGCCTCGGTCGAGGTACTTAATTGGTGTGGTCTTGGGTCGGGTTGATTGGTTGGGTGCGGCCGTGGGTCAGGCCGATTGGTTGGTTGCGGCCGTGGGTCGGGCCGATTGGTTGGTTGTGGCCTTGGGTCGGGCCGATTGATTGGTTACGGCCTTGGGTCAGGCTGATTGGTTGGTTGTGGCCTTGGGTCGGGCTGATTGATTGGTTACGACCTTGGGTTGGGCCGATTGATTGGTTGCGGCCTTGGGTTGGGCCGATTGATTGGTTGCAGAGGTGAGTGTTATCAATATAAATACGTGAAAATATTTATATTTTTAAGGAAAACACAACAGATGATAGGTTATGGCAGGGGATGGTCAAGCTAACCTTGGGAGACATCATGTATCTTAAGTGCTGCCTACAGAGCCCATTGCACAAAGCAAGGAGGGGCCTCAAACCAATGTAGTTCTCCCTTAGGACTAGGGAGAGGTGAATTCAGGAAATTTGGTTGTGGTTAGGAAATTTTTTGGTTGGTAAAAGTTGGATTTTGGTAGGGTAATGTTGTTGGTGTTGGTAAGGTATTGGTGGTGTTGGTGTGGGTATAGGTGAAGTGAGGGTTAGATTACCCAAGCATAGGAAACCGTGTCCTGATTAAGGTCAACACATAATCCTAGATTCAGGTAAAAGAGGCAAAAGTGTCCTATAGTTGGAAAGAGCTAAACAAACCACATATTATCATAGGATGAGCTTGAATCCCTAGGTACCTTGCATAGGCGAGAAGTCGATAGGTGAAAAGAGTTGTATAATCACAATATATCGGATATACGTCACATCCCTTGAGTTTTGTTGTTTTGAAGAATGGTGAGGTGAGGTGGATGGTATAGCTGGGGTGCAGAACTTGTTATAAGGTGATTATTCTTATGAAAGAGAACCAAACATAAATAGAAAAGTCCATGACTCAAAAGTGCTTTTGAATACTGATTTTATTTTTCTGGATATAGACTGATCGATGCGGGAAGTCTATATGGGATATGCATTTTTTTGTTCTTGAAGTCTTCACGAAGCTGATCAATGTGAGAAGATTTTGATAGAGGCTGACTTTGTATAGCTGTCCTTCAAGGGAGTAGTCTACTTATAGTAGCAGAAGTGGCTTTGCACATAGCTGTCCTTCGAGGGAGCAGTCTAGTTTATAGCTTAGAGGTCTAGATGTCCGTTTGGCATGAAGCATCTAGTTTTACAGGAAGTTTGACTCAAGAATATCCCAGAATTGTTAATTGAGAACTTGTTATTTTGATACTTTTAAGTCATGGACCAGACTAAAAAGGGGAAGGCATCTTTAAGAGGAGGTGATGATCAAACCACGTGAGTTTGATTCTACTTTGAGATGCATGAAACAAGGTGTATGAGGTGGTAAATGAGCTCAAGGGATGAGTGCAAGGTAGATAAGAAGTGATGTAACACTAAATTCAACAGTAGAATGGTCAGAGATGCAAGGCATTAAGGGGTTCAGGGTCAGGTTTACCATTAAGCAAAGCTAAACGATAAGTACCTGATCCATAAGTGTGAGTGATAATGTAAGGCCCAATCCAATTAGGAGTAAATTTTCCACGTTTTCTCTTTTCTAGTTTGGTTACATGTTGATTCTCTTTGAGGACAAGATCACCAATATTAAAGGTATGCTCACGAATTCGCTTATCATAAGCACGCTTGATGCACTTTTGATAAATTTGAAGGTCATCAAGAGCTGTAAGATGCCACTCGTCAAGAAGCTCCAATTGGGCTAACCGCTCTTGGCGGAAGTCATCATTGGCGAGAATATCCTGGAGAGATATTCTGAGGGAAGGGATTTATATTTCGAGAGGCAAGATAGCCTCGGTACCATACACATAAGAGAACGGTGTGGTATTAGTGGAAGTATGAATGCTAGTACGATAAGCCCAAAGGGCAAAGGGGATGTGATCATGCCATTTTTTCCCAGAATTGTTAATGACTTTCATGAGAATGTTGGTTAAGGTTTTTTTAGAAGATTCAGCTTGACCATTTTCTTGTGGATAGTAGGGTGACGAGAAGCTAAGTTTGATACCAAAGTTGTCACAAAGGGCTCATAACAACTTATTTTTGAAAGATTTGCCATTATCTGTCATCAAGCGATGAGGAACACCAAAACGATAGATAATGTGATGATTGATGAACTCAACGATTTTATCTTTTTTGGTTGAAATGAGTGGAATGGCCTCTACCCATTTAGTGTAATATTCAGTTACCGTGATGATCCAATGGTGACCCTGCGAAGAAGGTGGGTGAATCTCACCAATAAGGTCTAAACCCCATTGTGAGAAAGGCCAAAGATCTCGTGCGACCTGTAGTAGGTGGCTAGGAGTATGTTGAAGGTTGGCATGCTGTTGACACATAACACAACGCTTAACATATTCGCAGCAGTATTTATTAAGAGTAGGCCAATAGTATCCTAGGCGAAGGATCCGCTTGGCCACTAAAGTGCCCACCACAAATTCCGTCGTGGAATTTTTGGATGGTATGGGTGACTTCAGCGCCGGTTAGACATCGAAGGAGGATATCATCAAAGCCATGTTTATAGAGGAGTCCCCCCATGACAACATAATGAGAAACACTTTTAAGAAAAGTGCATTTTCCATTACTCGTAAGGTCAGGTGGGAGAACAGAGGTTGTAAGGTAGTCATGAAATTGGTGATACCAGGTATCCTACGAATCAGTAGATACATTATTTACCATACAAACATTCATGACTAAGTAAGATGGGGCAAAGATTTATTGGACCAAGACAAATATGTCAGAGTCAGTTGGTGAGACAGGAATTTGCGAGGCCAAGAAAGCCATAGTATCCACAAATTTATTAGTTGAGCGTGGAACGGTTTGGATAGAATAATGAGTAAATAAGGTCAAAAGTGAATCCACGTAACGTTTTTACTTTTGAAGTTCCTCATTTTTACATTGGTAGATGCCATTAACTTGATTTACTACCAATTGAGAGTCATCGAAAATGTTAATAGACTTCACACCTGTTGGTCGTCAAATAGGACTTTTTAGAGAGCAACAGACAGGGGACGAAAAGTCCCTCCTCTTTAATGGGAGAGGTTCCCTTATTCTGAAACGAACTTATTTACAAATATACAGAACATTATTTTATGGTTAAACTTGGATATTACAAAAATGTTTTCCACAAGGATCATCAGTTACGCCAGGACTGAGGAAAGGGAAATAGAAGATGAGCAGAATAACAACATTCAGAATTATAGATAGCAGAATAATTCTTCGTGTATGCGAAGCTTCAAAGGATTTAAGACAAGATCATTTGCGTTGGTTGAATGAGATTAAATTTAAAGACACAAAGTTCCATAAATAACCTTCTTCAGATTTGTTAATCAAGGACACAAAGTTCCTCCTTGGTTGTACAAGATCACTGTATTTGCAAAACTGAACAGTATGCAATCAGAGAGACTAAACGAGTTAGGAACAAAATGATCTTCACGATATTAAAGGAAAACACAGAGACAACAAGAATCAGATAGACAAATAATGGAAAGCCCTTTTGTATTGATTTCTTTAAGATCTATTTACACTTTCAGCAAATATCCAAGTTCTTCCTCCTCTTCAAAATGGCGTGGAAAGGCCATTATATAGCTTACAAGTCGGTTACTCTTCGTAACCATTTCTTTTAACCAAGAATAGTTAAGTACCACCAATTGCAATACCTTAACTAATTACAAAGAATACGAAAAAGAAAGGAGAGAGAAGAGGAAAGAAAGGAGAAAGAGACAGGTGGCCGACTACTGGGAGGGACCCACTGTCTTCAGAATCCGCTGCCTGAACTTCTTCAATGACTCAGCTATATCTCTGCCACGAGGGACTGACGTGTTGGTTGCAGACTGAGTCCAAAATCCCAGACATTTCTCCATCTCTTTATCAAACTCGACGTGAGTATGATAGTCTTGTTTGCTTCTTCAATGGCAGACTGAAGAGAACAAATTTCCTTTATCTTGTCCTTAGAGATGGAGTCTTCCTTGAAAAGATTATCTTTGACAAAAGCTCTGAACTGAGCTTTGATTTCTTGCAAGGACAAGGGAACACCAGAGTTTTCATCCTGAAGATGACAATGCATATCTTTGAAAGCAGCAACTGCTAGCATCTTAAAAGCTTCTCCCTTTTGCCAGTTATTCTTCATTTCTCCCACAGCTTCTTCCAAGACTTTGATTTTCCATTCTACGCTGTAGACCCAGGATTTTGATAGATTATCTTTGGCATCATCGAAAATCTTATTCGCCAGTAAGATGTTCTCATCTGTCTGTCCCATGAGGCGAAGGTCTACAATGCAACTTCCCCAGAGTTTAAGCTCCTTATCCATAACCCCAATGGTAGAGGATAGCTTCTGTTGCAAATTGTCTACCTTTCCATGTAGCTTAAAAGCTTCATCGATGAATTTTAGCCCGGAAACAAGCATGTCATCCACCATGGCTTCAATAGCTCTACCATAGAAAGAATACTTGTGCATATCTTTAATACCTTGCACTTCATCTTAGCTTAGAATTACAGGAGGAGGTAGAGCAGTTAAGGGGGTAGGGTCCAAAACTTTGTCCTTAGACAAAAGTGACTTGATAAAACTTGTGAGAACTTAGGCTTGTTCTTCCAGCTGTTCAATAGTTTGCTGCCCTTTCTCTACCCTTCCAATGAATCTGGTGACTGTTTCCTGGAGGTTATGAATTTCACCTTCAGGGGTAGACTCTCCCATAGGGATCCTTGAAAGCTCCAAGTCAGATGTCAGCAAGTCTGATTCTGATTTGTCTACTGTGGGCTTAGCAATCTCCAGGAATTGCTGACCTCGAGCATCAGACATGATCCTAGAAGTAGTTCTGGCTTTCTTGGCATGAGAAGGAGTGGTGCCCAACAAGGCTACAACAGCATCAAAATTGGGTCCCAAGCTTTGAGAGGAGGATTTCCTCTTCCTTTTGTCAACCAGAGGTTGCACCCAAGCAAAAGAGGAAGAAGAATCTGCAGGAGAGGCAAGGGGACCAAGAGACAGGGAGCTCATGACACTCAAGGTCTGTGCAGCTGTTGACTCAAGCTGAGATGTGGGTAGTAGAACACTGGAGGTAATGGCGGTTAGGTTAGAAGAATCAGTAGCACCCGGAAGTTCAGTGATCTGAACCTCCTTATCTTTATCTGCTGGATCTTCAGGAACACCTACAGGAGTTGACATCTCACTGTCTTCACTTTCACTGAGAACGATGATGTTCTCTGGCCCTATAGGCAACTCTGCCTGTTTTCTTGGAGGGTCATTCTCTGCGGGATCCTTCTTTACCTCTTTGAGTTTCTTCTTGTATACCTAGGTAGATGGAGAAGGAGTAGATTCCACAGGTCCTTGAGCTGTTGAGGCAGAAGGGGTTTTCACTGGTGTTCCAGACTCTGGAACTGATGCCTCCCTTATGGGTGTCGAATCATCTTTGGAGCTGGATTCTCCTGAGTGCCTCTTGAATTCTCGGATCTTCGTACTGAACCAGACCCTAGTTCTGATCAAGACTGGAGCAAGAATCTCAGCCAGATCATCTCTCTCTTTCCTGTTCCAGTCCAGGTCCTCCAGAGGGGTTGTGCTTAATCACATTTTCATACTCATATGAGTATAGTTCAGAATTGTCATCCTGGAGACCTTTAGGAACTTGGTACAGACTGAGTTCTTGGATCAATTGCAGGGAGAGCCTGCCACAATGCCTTCTTCTTGCTTCAAAATCATCTGCACAGTCAGCCCAGTAGTCCTCTGTATCTGCCCTATGATGATAGACTATCTTGATGTTCTGTTCAATGAACTTCTTCAAGTCAAAACAGGTTCTTGGCTTGAAGAAATGAACAATGATAGGGACCAGGGCTCTTTCTATGTTCTGAGCGTCCAGAGCTGTTTTGCATGTGTAAATTCCCAGAGAGATGGGAAAGTGCAAGCCAGAAATCTTCTTGTCTCTGCAAGTTCTGTGTAACTTGTCTAGTTGCCTGCATATTTCTATCAAGGCCATTTTGTCATTGCAGAACAGGGGAAGCCGCAGAGAGTGCTCTCATAGCCAGCTAGCCTGTGATATAAGAAAAATTTCCTGAACTGAATGAAATAGGCTCCATACTGCGATTATCAGGCTCATGGCTTTCATCTGAAACCTTCTGCAGTAGCACCTTCGAGCAGTCTGACCATGTACATGGTGAATTGAAAGCATCATGGACCTCGAAAATTCGATTGCTGGTCTTAGGGTTGAATGGGGCACAGGCGGGCATAGGCATACATGGATCACCTTGTGGCATCTATATAGGAGAAGCCAAACCACTGCCTTGATGCTGTGCTAGGGTTATACATCAGATATGAAAGTCAATAGAACTTATTGTTGCTGGACGTGGATAGCTGCTCAGCCAAATTCATACAGATGATCTCTGCCCAGTGATATTTGGTGTTCCCTCGCACACCATGCCGATGAGCGGGCACATCCAGAGATGGAACTAATTGGTGGAGGGCAAACCCATAACCCGAGCTAGCAGGATTATGAAGTCTGACAGTTCTTCATTTAAATCTTCTCGGAAGAGGGTTTGGTCAGACGAGAAGCTCCCTTCCTAGGGTTTTTAAGCCAGGATTTCGCTACTCGGGCCTTATACTTATCACTGTCTTGGTTGAACATAGCCTGTGCTTGATCCCGGGAGACGACTATAGCATTGTCCATCTCTGGAATCCTCAGAGCAGTGCCAATGGCCGGCAGCGTCTAGCTTGGCAATGAGTTCCCCGTGTACATTTGTCAATTCATCGAATCGGCGGTCGAAGTGAGCTCCACATGAAGTACAGTATCAGCACACTGCAATGAGATAGGGAATCCTCCGGCGAAATCTTAAACCACTATCATTAATCAATCTTGATGCATGGCGTTTAGGGTTTGCATCGGGTCATTTCTTGACCCAAAATCGCTGAAGTCGAGGGAGACGAGCTTTCCACTGGTCTCAGATATTGCTAACGGTAGATCAGTGGAAAATTTGCTCATGTCCTGAAACTTGATCTTCATATTGATAGATTCGGAGCTACGGACTAGACTCTGGAAGAATTTGCAAAGGGACGGGATATTTGGCAGGGAGACTAGATTGCAAAGGGTTTAGCAAACGATAGCAAGGGAAGCAAGTCGAGAAAAATGCGGAAGGTGGTATGCTTGGTTATTAAGCCGTTTGAGGAGCGGAATGAATTTAATGCGCATGAATACACAAACCACCAATTTGAAAGAGCCAATCATATTTGGAATATGAGCGGGAAAAGCAAGTGTGAATGGACAATTGGTACACTTGGGACAGGTGAGACGCGAATGCGCGAAAACACGCGGCACGGCCGATTCGGGTGAAACAGGGAGAGGACGCACAAATGCATTTGGGACAAATGGGACGAAAATGTGCGAAAGTACGCGATTCAGGTGTTTCGGCTGAAATTGGAACAAAGGGCCCATTTAGTGGGGACAATCGGGACAACCCAAAGTTCGAAGTACGTGAATTGACGGCATCGGCCGAAAATGAAATAGGGGGATTTTTGAAGATGGGACATTTGGGGCGAAAACGCGCGAAGGACGCGGTTTATCGGGCAAACGCCGAAATCTGGACAGTTTGCATTTTTCGATTTGGGAAAAGCTTGAAGTGCGAACTCAGGCGTTTCGGCGAAAAATGGGAAAGCTCGCACTTTTAACTTTGGGTCATTTAGGACAGGAAAGTCGAAGTACGCGGGAAGATGATTCGGCCGAAAGAGGAACAACTTCGCACCAAAAAGTTTGGGACCGGGGACAAAAGTTTCCGAAATGGCCCGAGGAAGAAGCAGTTTCAGGGATTCGGACGATCGGGGAACAGAGTTCACCTTTCGTACTTGGGACGGTGGGACAACCAAAAAGTTCCGACCAAGCCCGGGAAAATCCACAAAATGACCCAAACAACAGATTTTTTCAATTCTACGACTTAGGTACTCAGAGGTGAAGGAGAAAAAAAACCCTCTTAAGACCTCAAATTTCAAAATTTTACTCTTATCAGAGCGGGGAATTTTTAGGGAAACAGTGGCTCCTTCTGGGGATAGGGATGACCTTGTTAAAATTCATGGAATGAGGCAAGGGCAGGAAATTTAGACCAATCGGTTGAAGCGACCAGAGTGACCTTATCCATTGGGCAACGGAGTCAGAGTCAAAAATAAACCAAATACGAGAGGAAAACACACACGACAGAAGGGAAAAACACACCAAAAGCAGAAAAAGCAAAAACACTGACATCAATACAAAGGGACTCCTAGTCACCCTAGGACTTGACAACTCAACTCAAATTACGCCCACTATAAGGATAGTGGGAGGGGAGAACCATCCAATGTAATCAAGATAGATTGAAAGAAAGTCCTTACCAGCAAAGTGTTAATCTTGAAAGGTCCAAGCACGAGAAATCAAAATTTTCCATGGATGCCACGAGGGGTCATGTCTTTTGCTCCATAACACGCACTCTGGGTACTCTAACTTGGAACTCTTGTGGACCTGCTTTCTTGTCGAACAGAACCGCCTCTCACCTTCTACGGTGAGCAGATATTATGTCAGCAACCTCCAATCTATCCTTCGTTGAGTTTGTGTAGGACTTTCTTTTTCTTAGAGATCACTGAAACTGGGTGTGCTTAAATGCCTTAAGCAGGCTGAAGGCTGGTAGTGCCAATGTTACTGGGCACATTGCGGCCCTCTACTCAATACACTACTTGAAAGGGGGACATTCCAATGGCTCTTTAGTGGATCCTGTGTTCTGCCCAAGAGAATCATTAAAGCTTCTTATGCCAGTTTCGCTGCGAGACTCATTGACCAACTTCCTTATGATAGTCACCAAGTTTTGTTGGTGATTCTGCTTGTTATTTACCTGGGTAATAAGATGAAAGGAATGAGCCAGGAGATGCCATACCTGTTGAGCAGAAAGAATCCATTATCTCAGTTGAGGATGAAGTTCAAGCATTATTGGTTTACAATTTGTTAGACCACCATACCTTACCAAGATGTTCTCCTTGATGAAGTTGCATACTACTAAGAAGTAGGTGCTCTTGACTGAGATAGTCCACCATTGTGGTGATGAAGTAGTAGTGGGCAGTTGCACATGCATGTGGCCAGCACTAGAAGCAGATTCAGTGTACCAATGAAGTCTAGACCCCATTGCTGGAATGTTCCTCAATCACAATTGGTTGAGAGGCAAAGCGGCCAGTTAGTTTGGGTCTTCCCACAAAGGTCTGACAAGCCCACATTATCCACCCACTTGGATGCATCTCCTGAACAAGGAGGCCAGTAATATCCTCCTCGGCGTATCTTGGTGAGCTGCTGATGTTGATGAATATTGCCCTCCACATGCTTGATTCATGAAAAGCTGAGAGCACTTCTCTGTGTCCTATCAACACATTTCAGAAAATCTCCCATCTAAGCCACGCTTGAACAAAACGGCTTTCCCACAGTAATATGAGCGATCTCAAGTTAACAGTCCTCTTTTCCTTGGAAGTTAAATGAGAGGGCATTCCCCATAGGTGAGAAAATGGGCGGATGTCAGAATTAACCCAATTCATCGCCTGAACTAAGCGGAATAGAACAGTATGGATGTCCGCTTGTCTCCTCAGACAACTCATGTGGGCTCCTTCAGCAATGAGCTCACAAGAGACCTTTTCCACGAACCAGCTGGTCGGTTTTGATATCAATGTCATACTCCTGGACCTTAGCCACCCAGTTTCCTTCTTGGACCCAAATTCTTGTGTGTAAGGAATTGACTTAAAAGGGAGGAGAGGCGGGGGGGGGGGGGGGGTGGGGGAGGGTGGGGGTGGGGGGGCGGGGGGGGACACTGGGGGGGGGGGCGACGCTGCGTGGGTGTTGGGCTGCGGGGTAGGGGTATGTGGTGTGCGTGGGCGTTTGGGGGTGGGCGAGTGCGGCGTGGGGGGTGGGGGATGGTTGGAGGGGGTTGGGGGGGGGTGGTGGATGGCGTGCCTCCACACGTGGGGGGGGGCGGGAGGGGGGGTGGTTTACCTGGGCGGTGGGGGTGTGGGCGGGCCGGGGAGGTGGTCGGGCGCTCGGGTGGGGGGGGGGGGGGGGGTGGGCGCGGGGGGGGCGGGGGGGGGGGGGGGTCGTGGTCGGGGGATGTGGCGGTTGGGAGGCCGGAGGTGAGGAGGGGGTTCGGTCGCGTGTTGCTGTCCCCGGGGGGTGACTCCTCCTTTCAGTCCTGGGGGGGGGGGTGGGGGGGGGGGGGGGGGGCGGGGCGGGGCGTTGGGGCAGGCGGGACGGCGAGCTTTGGGTTGGGCATGCCGTTACCTTGGGGGTGCCCCCTGGGGGGGGGGGGCGGGGCGGGGCACACCCCGCCCTCCACGCCCCCCAGGGCTAGCATTGGCTCCCTTTTCCTGTCGGCAGGGGGCGGTGGCCTTAGGGTGGGATGAGCGGGGGTTTCCCTCTTTGGCCGGGGGGGCTGTCGGGGGGGCAAGGTGGGGGGGGCTAGGGGGGGGGGGGTTATTCCACGGGGGGGGGTGGGGGGGGGGGTCACCTCAGGCCTTGGTATACCCTGCTCGCTCTTCCCTGGGGGGGGGCGGGGGGGGAGGGGGGCGTCTACAGCCCAACGCTGCGCCCGGGGGGCCGGCTGGGGGGGAAAAAAAAAACCCCCCGCAACCAACTCCCTATTAACACCAACACACAAATCAACACTCCACCAAAAACACCCATTTTATACTCATCACAATTAACAATCGCTACTAAAATACTTACGTAAAACATCATCCTAACCCAATATCAAATATTACCAAAAAACCTCAAAAAAAACCATTAAACCCTAATCCTAAAACACAAAATACACACTAACACATTCAACCTTACAAACAACCCAACAAATAAATAATATAAAATTACTCACCAAACCACAAAAAAAACCCACTAAAAAACCCCAAATATGAATCATTAAAACAAACCAACCAGTTAACAACTTTCCTCTTATAATTTACTAACTACCACAAAAGCAACAAAAAAAAAAATACAATTAACACCAAACCAATATTAAAACTAACCCCACACCCTATTTACAATTAAACCACCCACACCATAACAGACCAAAAACCACCAAACCTAAGAACAAACTAAAAAAACAAACACCACCCCCAAAACAGCACAAAACACAACCAAAAATCAAAAAAAAAAACAAATAACAACTCAACAAATAAACAAAAAAAAAAAAAAAAACAAATCCCAACAAAAATCCACAACAAAAAACCAAAAAAACCCCAACCAAAAAAAAAAAACAACCCCCCCCAGCACCATGGGTGAGAATTGAGGATTTGAGGATATAAAAGCAAAACGCTAACAGCATTGACTATGCAAAGAATGTCTCCATCATGGTGTACTTTAGCTAATTGAATTCTTCAGGATATAGCTCATGAAGGCAATTGGGAGCTCATGCACATCAGAATCTTCTGGGTCAAGACAGCAGCAAAGGTATTAATATGTAGCATAGCAATAGTGATGAAATCTTTGAATGAAGTAAGGACAGGGGCCCCCAAAAACTGGGGGGTTTTAGCAATAGCCTTCCTGATACCTCAAAAATATTCCTTTCATTCGAAAGACCATCCAAATGTTTGCTTCCCTTCATCAGCTGGAAATGTTCAGGGTCAACTCTGCAAAATCAGGGATGGGATGAACCTTCTTAAAAAATTGAATCTACGAAGAAGGAATGCACGCCCTTTTACTGGTCGGCGAGAGGAATTGCTTGGATGGCTTGAACTCGTTAGGATTCAATCTTGATTCCACCTTGAGAAATGTGCCCTAAATAGCGTTCCCTTCTGTAACACAGAGACATATTTTTTAGGATTCAAGGAAATCCAGCTCTCGGCATCTTTGCAGAAACTGTTTCCAAGTGGTCGAAATGCTCCGCTCTTGTCTTTGAGAAACACTGTCAGGTCATCAAGGGTATATACTAACATCTCTTTCGAGCTTCCAAAAGCCAAATCCATAGCTCTCTGGAAAGTGGCACAGCATTTTTTAATCAGCCCAAAAGGCATTCTCTTGTAGGCAAGGTGCCCTAAGGAGTGGTTGAAGCCTGTTCTTATGGTGATATGCCCGTCTCAAACTCTCCTGATGTATCCCAAGAATCCATCAAGCATAGAAAAGTTCCGATCCCGTTTACTACTTGCAAAATCTGATCCATCATAGGCAGCGGGTAGGTATCTTCAGAGAGGCATGATTCAGGTTCCTGAAAAATCAACACAGATGTGGATCTCACCATTCTTCTTCTAAAGGCATAAGTTTGAATCCATGTCGAATGGGAATGGGAAAAAAATATCTAGCCTTCAAACAAACTTCTGGATCTCCGAAAGATGGTGTCCAGCTTTTTTGGATTATACTGCCTTTGTTATGCTTGAAGGCTGTGATTCCTGGGTTGAGGGGAATAGATGCTGCATGTCTTTTGGCTTGAAGGCTTTTGAACTCATAAGAATAGCAAGAACATCCTTATACTTCTTAGAAGATCGATTGCCTCTTCTCCTCTATCGGTTTTGTGCCACAAAAATTTCCAATATTTACAGCAGTCGGGTCACAGAAACTCCCAATATCAATTTTCTCAATACTCAGCATGATGCTGAGGTCCAGTAGAAGCTTTAGATTTAATTATGTCATGTTTATCAAACAACTCCTCCAAATCACCAAACCTTTGGGAATCTTGTTTCACTTGAGTTCTAATGCATTCCCTTCCTGACATGTTCTTCCCTTGGGGTGACAGATTGGTCAGAGGAAAACACTCTTCACGAGGCAGGTGTCACTTGCCATCAAAAGACAGTTGGCTCGAACTCCCCCTGCGTTAGAAGGAAAGCAAAATGCTGGTCATCGTTGCAAACTTTCCATGTTATTGGTATTGTCGGTTACACTTTAGGACGAGGGACCACTTTTCAATAGTGATGGAACTTATCCGGAGAGAACTAGGATGGGGATTGTATGGACCCTGCGACAGCCGTGAATAGCCCCTGCTGTTCTTTTCTCTGGGTATCTGCTGTCAATAGGAGGCGGTCAAGGACATTCAATGAAATCCCAACCTGGTTCCGTTAGTGCTTCAGGTCCTCCCATTTTTACCGAAACACGGCTTCTGACTGCTTCACAATCAGCTATGCATCACCACGAGCAGAAGATTTTTTACACTCTTCTTGGCAATTGTAGTCCAAGAGGAGGAGGTCCTCCTTACTTGGCTGTATGTGTGTTTTCGAATGCAACTTGAATGAAAAAGGGTGTAGGCATCCTTCATGTGAATTAGCAGGACGACAGGCTCCAGAACCGGCGAAGAGAAGGAACAAATTCCATCAAATTCTAAGAATCCAAACACCAGGGATGTTAGTGGATACTTTGGAGGGTTGGATTTTTCATCAGGGGACAGAAACCAGTTAATTACCATGACCAGGTTTTCATAGGAGTATTTGTGCCTTAGGATCATCGGTTTTCTGCACAATACTACTCAACGTTCTTAGGGAGTAATTCTTCATTTGTCCATTGACAGGTACGAGTTGCGTGACTGAGGGACCAATCCATTTGAATCTCTCAACCCCACATCTTACAGAAGTTCCTACTTAGAAACATTTCCATAAGCAGAGAATGTCTGATCCTGGAGGAGGTAGCCAAGACTTTATTTCAGGTATAAAGCAGCAAAAGCCACTTGTGGCATCTATAATCTTCCAACCAAAAGGCACGCTTACGTTCCATGGAGTTAGAAAGATCCATAAGTATGAGTAAGGGTCATCCTAAAGCATGAGCTACTGGAAGGCATCACATTATCAGAGGCTCGGAATACTATGACACAGTTACGAGCCTATGGCAAGCTATAGAAGTGTAAAATAAAAAGGCTGGATTTTGTCTCCCTGGCAAGGTTACAGCAGCTACCAGAAGGGCTGTGGTTTGGGCAGAAGGAGGTGTGGGAAAAGGCCTTTAGAGGTGGCTGGGAATGGGAATTTACAAATTGGCTGTCATCTTGGCAAACGCGTAGGAGGGTTTGGTATAGTATTCAGCTTCTGGAAATTTGAACCTTGGTCCGTTTTAGATGATCAAACACTATCCCACGGATCCCGAGGGTGGATGGGCCATCATCATTTGAATCTAGGCCTATCATCTATAGGAGAAAAAGAAGAAGAGGCAAACGTACTAGTAGATGGTAGGAACTCTTACCTTGGTGCAGATGAGGTAGGGAAGAGATATCTTCTGGCCTTCCCGACTAGTTGTCCGGCTGCTCCGTAGATTTCTTCATGGGCTGTGTGATTTCTCTTCTGCTCGTTTTCTCAATAAGTCATGACCAGCAAATGATCTCACTGTTCATATTGTTAACACTTTCCTCATAGTTATCTCATCATCGGTGCCTTCGGTGGAAAGAAATTAACCCCAAAGATCCTTCGCGTTCTTCGCCTCATAACAAATTCTAGGGAAACCCTCAGCGAGCTTAATCGTCCACATGTCATCCTTCGGGCTCTTCAACTTCACAGGTGGATTCACAGAATTTTGACGGGGACCTCAAGTGCTCTTATCAGTCTTGGATGTGAGGAGAAGGCAGGCCAAAAACCGATTTCGGACTGGAAATTTCTTCTTGGAACATCTGCTACGGGCATGCTGGGCCAATTGTTTCTTTATAGATACTAGTCATTTGCAAGTTTCTGGACTAATGGCTCAGATTGGGGTCCAAGGTTGGAACGGAAGAAGCAAGGCAGATTTAGATTTGGGAGGATCTATCTTCAACTTCCCTGAAAATGATCAGTCATCTCGACACTGACAGCAAGTTCTGAGCCGAATAACGTTCCAAGATTAGTCCTTCTCAGAGCCCATAATGACTTTGGGCATTTGAGCATTTAGAAAGAAACATTTGAATTTTGCTCACCCGGTCGAGTATGTTACGGAATTTTTTGATCAGTCTATTGAACCGAGCACAAATTATATCATGGGGTCTTTTAGGATGGATCTTTCTTTATCCTGAGAATTTGGGCAAGCAGGGCTGCAATCTTCTACCGGACTTGGAAACGGCTTCAAAATGGTTTCATTGTATTCCAGGCTCGGTGATGGCACCAGCCGGAAGGTGATAAAAACCTGTCAGCAGCATTATCCGGAACATCTCGACGAACAGCCTGACTGAGGAAGTCGTCATGTTCAAACTCCCAAGACTCCACTGCCACTATGCAGGCTGCGATGTGTTCATCAGGGTGTTTACTTTGCCATCTCCTCTAAACTTGGGGAAGTTCTTTCGGTTACCTCTAGGGTAACTCCTGCAAAGGCTGAGTTAAGGCCAGGGGCCCGACACGTGGACCCCTGGCAATTGTGGCCGCCCTTTTGGGGATCCGGGCTGGAGGGGGAAATTTAACACCAGCAAGGATTCGCGCTGTAGATTGGGACTAGCGAGCTTGAAGGATTACCATCGTAGGATGCGATCTCAAACGGCGGAGTGCTCGTCGAAAGAGTTCTTCTATTGAAGGGAACGGAAAACCCGTTGTTGCTCCACCAAAAGATGAAACTAGGAATATTCGATACCAAGGGCCCTTCTCCTAGAGTGAAACGCGGAGTCGAAAGATCAAAGGATGATCGAACACTGAGACCTGGACTGCGGTCTTTCCCCAGCGGAGTCGCCAAAAACTGTTGGTCGTCAAAATAGGACTTTTAAGAGCAATAGACAGTGGACGAAAGTCCCTCCTCTTTACTGGGAGAGGTTCCCTCTTCTGAAACGAAAAAACTTTGTCCTTAGACAAAAGTGACTTGATAAAACTTGTGAGAACTTGGGCTTGTTCTTCCAGCTGTTCAATAGTCTGCCCTTTCTCTACTCCCTTCCAATGACTCTTGTGACTGTTTCCTGGAGGTTGAATTTCACCTTCAGGGGTAGACTCTCCCATAGGGATCCTTGAAAGCTCCAAGTCAGATGTCAGCAAGTCTGATTCTGATTTGTCCTACTGTAGGCTTAGCAATCTCCAAGAATTGCTGACCTTGAGCATCAGACACAATCCTGGAAGTAGTTCTGGCTTTCTTGGCACGAGAAGGAGTGGTGCCCAACAAGGCTGCTACAGCATCAAAATTTGGTCCCAAGCTTTGAGAGGAGGATTTCCTCTTCCTTTTGTCAACCAGAGGTTGCACCCAAGCAAAAGAGGAAGAAGAATCTGCAGGAGAAGCAAGGGGGGACCAAGAGACAGGGAGCTCATGACACTCAGGTCTGTGCAGCTGTTGACTCAAGCTGAGATGTGGGTAGAACACTGGAGGCAATGGCGGTAGAAGAAGAAGAAGAATCAGTAGTCAGTAGTACCCGGAAGTTCAGTGCTCTGGACCTCCTTATCTTTATCTGCTGGATCTTCAGGAACACTTGCAGGAGTTGGCATCTCACTTTCTTCACTTTCACTGAGAACAATGATGTTCTCTGGCCCTATAGGCAACTCTGCCCTTTTTCTTGGAGGATCATTCTCTGCAGGCTCCTTCTTTACCTCTTTGAGTTTCTTCTTGTATACCTGGGTAGATGGAGAAGGAGTAGATTCCACAGGTCCCTGAGCTGTTGAGGAGGCAGGAGGGGTTTTCACTGGTGTTCCAGACTCTGGAACTGATGCCTCCCTTATGGGTGTCGAATCATCCTTTGGAGCTGGATTCTCCTGAGTGCCTCTTGAATTCTCGGATCTTCTTACTGAACCAGACCCTAGTCCTGATCAAGACTGGAGCAAGAATCTCAGCCAGATCATCTCTCTCTTTTCCTGTTCCAATCCAGGTCCTCCAGAGGGGTGTGCTTAATCACATTTTCATACTCATAAGAGTATAGCTCAGAATTGTCATCCTGGAGACCTTCAGGAACTTGGTACAGACTGAGTTCTTGGATCAATTGCAGGGAGAACCTGCCACAATGCCTTCTTCTGGCTTCAAAATCATCTGCACAGTCAGCCCAGTAGTCTTCTGTATCTGCCCTATGATGATAGACTATCTTGATGTTCTGTTCAATGAACTTCTTCAGTCAAAACAGGTTCTTGGCTTGAAGAAATGAACAGTGATAGGGACCAGGGCTCTTCTATGTTCTGAGCATCCAGAGCTGTTTTGCATGTGTAGTTTCCCAGAGAGATGGGAAAGTGCAAGCCAGAAATCTTCTTGTCTCTGCAAGTTCTGTGCAACTTGTCTAGTTGCCTGCATATTTCAATCAAGGCCATTTTGTCATTGCAGAACATGGGAAGCCGCAGAGGGGTGCTCTCATAGCCAGCAAGCCTGATATAGGAGAATTTCCTGAATTGAATGAAATAGGCTCCATACTGCGATATCAGGTTCATGGCTTCATCTGAAAACCTTCTTGCAGTATCACCTTCGAGCAATCTGACCACGTACATGGTGAAAGCATCATTGACCCTTCTGAAATTGCGGTTGCTGGTCTCCAAGGTGAACTGCGGGCAATAGGCATACACTGGATCATCTTTGTGTGCATCTATAGGAGAAGCCAAACCACCACTGATGCTGCTAGGGTATACATCAGATATGAAGTCATGTAGAACTTCTTTGTTTGTTGCAGACGTTGGATAGCTGCTCAGCCAAATTCATACTGATGATCTCTGCCCAGTTGATATTTTGTGTTCCCTCGCACACCATGCTGATGAGCGGGCACATCCAGAAATGAAATTCATTGGTGGAGGGCAAACCCATAACCCGAGCCAGCAGGATTATGAAATCTGACAATTCTTCATTGAAATCTGCTCGGAAGAGGGTTTTGGTTAGGCGAGAAGCACCTTTCTTAGGGTTCTTCAACCAAGACTTCGCCACTCGAGCTTTATATTTGTCACTGTCTTGGTCGAACATGGCCTGTGCTTGATCCCGGGAGACGACTATAGCATTGTCCATCTCCGGAATCCTCAGAGCAGCTCCAATGGCGGCAGCAGCGTCCAGCTTGGCAATGAGCTCCCCGTGTACATTTGTCAATTCGCTCGAGCGGGGTCGAAGTGAGCTCCGCATGAAAGTACACTGTATCAGCACACTGCACTGAGATAGGGAATCCTCCGGCGAAAGCTAAACCGCTATCATTAATCATCTGTGCCATTGGTGTAGGGTTTGCATCTGTCATTCTTGACCAAAAATCACCGAAGTCGAGATGACGAGCTTCACTGTCTCCGATATTGCTAACGGCAGACTCAAGTGGAGAAATTTGCTCCTGTCCCTGAAACTTGATCTTCATATTGATAGATTTCGGAGCTGCGACCCTAGACTCTGGAAGGAATTTGCAAAGGAGGGATATTTGCGCAGGTTTTCAAATGGCAAGGGTTTGAGCAAAAGATAGCATGGAAGCAATGCGAAAAAATGCAAAGGGGAATGCTCGTTATATAGCCGTTTGGAGAGAGAATGACTTTAATGCGCATTTGAATACACAACCACCAATTTGAAAAATATCATACTTGGAGAGCGAGCGGGAAAAACTAAGTGTGAATGACACTAGGTACGCTTGGGACAGGTGAGACGCGAATGCGCGAAACACGCGGCTCGGCCGGTTCGGGCGAAACAGGGAGAGGACGCACAAATGCATTTGGGACAAAATGGGACGAAAATGTGCGAAGTACGCGATTCGGGTGTTTCGGCCGAAATTGGAACAGCGGGCCCATTTGGACTTGGGACATTCGGGACAAAAAGTTCCGAAGTACGCGACTTGACCGGCTCGGCCGAAATTGGAAAGCTTGCACTTTTTTAAATGGGGGGCAGTTGGGACAAAAAGGACGCGGTTCGGGCAAATCGGCCGAAATTGAAGGACGCGGTTCGGGACAAATCGGACCGAAAAAAGAAAATGGGAAAGCTCGCACTTTTTAACTTTGGGACATTTGGGACAGGAAAGTGCGAAGTACGCGGGAAGGAGGATGGATGATTCGGCCGAAAAAATTGGAACAACACGCACAAAAATTTTTTTGGGACACTTGGGACAAAAATTTCCGACGGGCCCGAAAATGGGACAGCTTCGGGGATTTCGGCCGATCGGGGAACAACAGAGCACTTTCGTACTTGGGACAGATGGGACAAAAAGTTCCGACAGGCCCGAAAATCACACAAAAACCCCAAAACACAGATTTTTTTCAATTTCGACTTAGGCACTCAGAGAGAAAACACTTAACTCAAAATTTTGAAAATTTTACTCTTATCAGAGCGGGGAATTTTGAGTGGACAACAGCTGGCTCCTTCTGGGGATGACTTGGTAAATTCATGAATGAGACAAGGCAAGAACTTAGATAACTCGGTGAAGCAGACCAGTGCCTTATCCATTGGGCAAAGGAGTCAAAAACAAACCAATACAGAGGGCAACACACACAACAGAAGGGAAACACACACCAAAGCAGAAAAAAGCAAAAACACTGTACATAATATACAAAGGGACTCCCTAGTCACCTAGGACTTGAACAACTTCAAATACTGCCCACTATAAGGAAGTGGGAGGGGGAACCATCCATGTAATCAAGATAGAAAGAGTCCTTACCAGCAAAGTGTCTTATCTTGAAAGGTCCAAGCCACAGAATCAAATTTTCCATGGCTGCCACGAGGTTCATGTCTTTTCTTTTGTCCCACAACAGCACGGTATCACCAACTTGGAACTCTCTGGACCTAGCTTTCTTATCGAACAGAACCTTCACCTTCTGCTGGTGGGCAGATATTCTGTCAGCAACCTCCAATCTATCCTCGTTCAGTTTGTGCAGGTACATGATCCTTTTGTCCAGAGCATCACTGAAACTAGTGTCTTCAATGGCCTTCATCAGGTGCAAGGCTGGCAGTTCCACTGTCACTGGCAATTGAGCCTCTACTCCATACACTACTTGAAAGGGGGACATTCCAATGGCTCTTTTAGGTGTGATCCTGTCTGCCCAAAGAGCATCATAAAGCTTCTTATGCCAGTTTCGCTGAGACTCATTGACCAACTTCCTTATGATAGTCACCAGATTTTTGTTGGTGGATTCTGCTTGTCCATTTCCCTGGGGATAATAATCTGAAGAATGAGCCAGCCAGAGAGATGCCATACCCGTAGCAGAAATCCATTATCTCAGTTGAGGAGAAGTTCGAAGCATTATCTGTTACAATCTTGTTAGGTACACCATACCTAACCAAGATGTTCTCTTTGATGAAGTTGCATACTACTTCAGAAGTAGTGCTCTTGACTGGAATAGCTTCCACCCATTTGGTGAAGTAGTCAGTGGCAGTTAGCACATGCGTGTGGCCCGCACTAGAAGCAGGATTCAGTGTACCAATGAAGTCTAGACCCCATTGTTGGAATGGTTCCTCAATCACAACTGGCTTGAGAGGCAAAAGCGGCCAGTTTGGGTCTTCCCACAAAGGTCTGACAGGCCTCATTTATCCACCCACTTGGATGCATCTCTGAACAAGGAAGGCCAGTAATATCCTCCCCGGGAGTATCTTGTGAGCTGTGACTGTTGATGAATAGTGCCCTCCACATGCCTGATCATGAAAAGCTGAGAGCAACTTTCTTTCTGTTGTTCCTTGTCCACACACTTCAGAAATCTCCCATCTAAACCACGCTTGAACAAGGCATTTTCCCCACAGTACATATTGCGCTGATCTCAATTTAACAGTCCTCTTTTCCTTGCAGTTAAATGAGAGGGGCATTCCCCATAGGTGAGAAAAATGGGCGATGTCAGCATACCATTCATCGACTGAACTAAGGAATAGAAACAGTAGGAATGTCAGCTTTCTCTCTCCAGCAAACTCATGTTTGGCTCCTTCAGCAATGAGCTCACAAAGACCTTTTCCCCGAACCAGCTTGGTTGGTTTGATATCAATGTCATACTCCTGGACCTTAGCCACCCAGTTTCCTCTCTTGGACCCAAATTCTTGCTGTGTAAGAATTGACTTACACAGTCGTATCTGGAACCAGCACCATAGAGTGAGAGTTGAGGATATATAGAAACGGAACTGCTTGACAGCTTTGACTACTGCAAAGGCATGCTTCTCCATCATGGTGTACTTAGCTCATGGTTCTTCAGGATATAGCTCATGAAGGCAATTGGTAGCTCATGTTCATCAGAGATCTTCTTGGGTTAAGACAGCAGCCAGGGTACTATCTGTAGCGTAGCAATAGATAATGAAATCCTTGCTGAAATCAGGGCAGGCCAAAACTGGAGTTTTAGCAATAGCTTTCTTGATACCCTCAAAGGATTCCTTTCCTTCAGAAGACCAACCAAATGCTTGCTTTCCTTTCATCATCTGAGAATATTCAAAGTTAATTCAGCAAAATCAGGGATGAATCTTCTTAGAAAATTGATCTTACCGAAAAAGGAATGCACGCCCTTTTTACTGGTAGGGAGAGGAATCTGTTGGATGGCTTGAACTCGTTCAGGATCAATCTTGATGCCATCCTTTGAGACAATGTGTCCTAATAGCTTTCCCTCTGTAACACAGAAGACAGATTTTTTTAGGATTCAAAGAAATCCCATGCTCTCGGCATCTCTGCAGATGTTTCCAGGTGAGGTGGTCGAAATGTGATCTGCTCTTGTCTTTGAAAACACTGTCAGGTCATCAAGGTATATGATGACATACATTTCCCTTTCAAGCTTCCAAAAGCCAGATCCATAGCTCTCTGGAAAGTGGCACACCGCATTAATCAGCCCAAAAGGCATTCTCTTGTAGGCAAGGTACCCCAAGGAGTTGTGAAGGCTGTCTTGTGTTGATCAGCAGTATCAAACCTCTACCTGATTGTATCCAGAGAAAACCATCAAGCATAGATAACATCTCAGATCCTGTTACTGCTTGCAAAATCTGATCCATCATAGGCAGAGGGTAGTTATCTTTCAGAGAGGCCTGATTCAGGTTCCTGAAATCAACACAGATGCGGATCTCACCATTCTTCTTCCTAACAGGTACAATGTTTGCAATCCAAGTCGAATGGTGAATGGGAAAGATGATTTTAGCCTTCAACAAGTTTCTGAATCTCCTGAAATATGTGTCAGCTATTTTGGTTTACTGCCTTTGTTTCTGCTTGAAAGGCTTGATTCCTGGTTGAGAGGGATAGAGTGTTGCATTTCTTTTGGCTTGAAGGCTTTTAGATCTTCATAAGAATAAGCAAGCACATCCTTATATTTCCTTAGAAGATCAATTGCTCTTCTCCTCTCATCTGATGTGCAACACTTCCCGATATTTACCAGCTTCGGGCCATCAGAACTCCCAATATCAATCTTATCATACTCAGCTGATTGCTGAGGTCCAGTGGAAGCTTTAGATCTCACGTATCTGTCATGTTTATCAAACAACTCCTCCAAACTCACCAAACCTTTGGGAATCTTGTTTCCTTTGAGCTTAATGCACCCTTCCTGATCAGTTTCTTTCTTCTCCTTGGGTGACGCTTGGTCAGAAGACACACTCTCACGAGGCAGGTTGTCACTTCCTCAAAATACAGTTGTTCAAAATTGCCCTTGAGCTCCAGGAAGGAAAGCAAATGCTGGTCGTCGTCGTTGAAGACTTGCCAGTTATTAGTATTGTCAGGGACACTAGGTCGGTGGACCATTTCAATAGTGAACTTATCCTGAGAGAATTCAGGATGAGGGAATCAATAGTGACCCTGAGACAGCCAGTGAATCAGCCTGCTGTTCTTTTCTCTGGGAATTGCTTCAATGGAGAAGGCATCAAGGAATTCAATTGAATCCCAAACCTGATTCCGATAATGCTTCAGCCTCCCATTTTTTACCTGAAAAAGGCTTCTGACTTGCTTCACAATCAGCTCTGCATCACCACGAGCCAAAAATTTTTTTACACCTCGTTCTTTGGCCACTTGCAGTCCAAGGATGAGAGCCTCATACTCTGCTGTTGTTAGTGTTCTCGAACTGCAATTAAATGAAAAAGGGTGCAGGCAGCCTTCAGGTGATATTAGCAGAACACCAGCTCCAGAACCAGCCGAGGAACAACTGCCATCGAATTCTAAAATCCAGACACCATTGGGATTTAGGTGATATTTTGCAGGGTCGGATTTCATCAGGGGACAAAATCATGTAATTACCATGGCCCCTGTCTCATAGAGTATTTGTGCCTTAGGATCATCTGTCTTTTTCTGCACAATATACTCGGACTGCTTCTCAGGGAGTAGCTTTCTTCATTTGTCCATTGACAGGTATGAGAGCGTGTGACCAATCCATTTGAATCTCTCCCACCCACATCTTTACAGAAGTTCCTGCTTAGCAACATTCCATAGGAAGGAGGAATGTCTGGCTACTAGGATGGTAGCCAAGACTTTCTTTTCAGGTAAAGCAGCAAAAGCCACTTGTGCATCTTTAATCCTTCCAACCAAAGGTACTTCCTTACTTTCCATGGAGTAGCAAGATCCATAAGTACGAGTAAGGGTCAAGCCTAAAGCATGAGCTACTTTAGCAGGCATCACATTATCAGAGGCTCCGGAATCTATGACACAGTTACTGAGCCTATGGCCAGCTATAAGAAGTGTTACATAAAAAGGCTTGATTTTGTCACCAGGCGAGGTGACAGCAGCTACCAGACTAGGCTGTGGTGCAGAAGGAGGAGGTGTGGGCAAAAGGCCTTTAGAGGTGGTCTTGGAATGGGAATTTACAAATTGGATCATCTTGGCAAAAGCTTTGGGATGGGTTTGGTAGTATTCAGCTTCTGAAATTTGAACCTTGGTCCTTTTTAGATGATCCACAATGTCAAAGGATCCAGAGGTGGATGGGCCATCATCATCATTTGAATCTTAGGCTTATCAACCCTAGGAGAAAAAAGAAGAAGAAGCAAACTTTGGGGCAGGATTGGCAGTACTTACCTTTGGTGCAGATGAGGTAGGATAGGAGATCCTCTTTCTGGCAATTACAGGAATAGTTGCAGGGCTGCTCCTTAGATTTCTTCGTGGGCTGTGTTACTTTTCTCCTTCTGCCTCGCTGTTTCTCGAGTCATGACAGCAGCAAATGATTCACTGTTCATATCTGCTACCACTTCATCATAGTCATCTCCATCATCAATGCCTTCAGTGGTAAAGAAATTGACCGAGATCCTTCGAGTTCTTCCGCCTCATCATCGAATTCCTCCAGGAACTCCTCACACAGCTTCATTCCATCATCATCTGGCTCTTCAACTTCACAGGTTGCATTCACAGGAACTTTGACAGGAGGTCCTTCAAGTGCCAGTCTTGTGTGGGGAGCTGGCAAACGGTTTCTGGGTTGAAAATTTCTTCTCGGAACATCTGCATACGGTGCATGCTGGGCTAATTGTTTCTTTTTATAGCTACTAGATCATTTGCAATAGAAAAGTACATGACTCAAAAGGGCTTTGAATACTGATTTTATTTTTTGGATAGAGATGACGATGCGGAGTCTATATGGGATATGCTTTTTTGTTCTTGAAGTCTGAACGCAGCTGATCAATGGAGAGATTTTGATAGAGGTGATTTGTATAGCTTCCGTCAAGGGAGAGTAGTTTACTTATGTAGCAGAAGGGGCCTTTGCAACATAGCTTCCTTCGAGGGAAGCAAGTCTATTTATAGCTTAGAGGCTAGATGTCCGTTTGGCGAGAAGCATCTATTTACAGGACACGTTTGTATCAAGAATATCCCAGAATTTTATTGAGAACTTGTCTTTATTTTGAGACTTTTAAGTCATGGACCAGACTAAAACGGGGAGGCATCTTTAAGAGGAGGTGATGATCAACCCACGTGAGTTTTGATCTAATGAAGATGCATGAAACAAGGTGTATGAGGTGGTAATGAGCTCAAGGGATGAGTGCAAGGTAGATAAGAACGTGATGTTTTTCTTGGTAACACTAAATTCAACAGTAGAATGGTCCGAGATCAAGGCATAAGGGTTCAGGTCAGGTTTACCATTAAGCAAAGCTAAACGATAAGTACGGATCCAAAGTGTGAGGTGATAATGTAAGGCCCAATCATTAGGAGTAAATTTTCCACGTTTTCTCTTTTCTAGTTTGGTTACATGTGATTCTCTTTTGAGGACAAGATCACCAATATTAAAGGTTGATGCACGATTCGACTTATCATAAGCACGCTTGATGACTTTGATAAATGTGAAGTCATCAAGAGCCTGTAAGAATGCCACTCGTCAAGAAGCTCCAATTGGGCTAACCGCTCTTGGCGGAAGTCATCATTGGCGAGAATATCCTGGAGAGATATTCTGAGGGAAGGGATTTATATTTCGAGAGCAAGATAGCCTCGTACCATACACATAAGAGAACGGTGTGGTATTAGTGAAGTATGAATGCTAGTACGATAAGCCCCAAAGGGCAAAGGGGATGTGATCATGCCATTTTTCCCAGAATGTTAATGACTTTCATGAGAATGTTGGTTAAAGGTTTTTTTAGAAGATTCAGCTTGACCATTTCTTGTGGATAGTAGGGTGACGAGAAGCTAAGTTTGATACCAAAGTTGTCACAAAGGGCTCATAACAACTTATTTTGAAAGATTTTGCCATTATCTGTCACAAGCGATGAGGAACACCAAAACGATAGATAATGTGATGATTGATGAACTCAACGATTTTATCTTTTTTGGTTGAAATGAGTGGAATGGCCTCTACCCATTTAGTGTAATATTCAGTTACCGTGATGATCCAATGGTGACCCTGCGAAGAAGGTGGGTGAATCTCACCAATAAGGTCTAAACCCCATTGTGAGAAAGGCCAAAGATCTCGTGCGACCTGTAGTAGGTGGCTAGAGTATGTTGAAGGTTGGCATCTGTTTGACACATAACACAACGCTTAACATATTCGCAGCAGTAATTTATTAAGAGTAGGCCAATAGTATCCTAGGCGAAGGATCCGCTTGGCCACTAAAGTGCCCCACCACAAATTCCGTCGTGGAATTTTTGGATGGTATGGGTGACTTCAAGCGCCGGTTAGACATCGAAGGAGGATATCATCACAAGCCATGTTTATAGAGGAGTCCCCCCATGACAACATAATGAGAAACACTTTTAGAAAAGTAGCATTTTCCATTACTCGTAAGGTCAGGTGGGAGAACAGAGGTTGTAATGTAGTCATGAAATTGGTGATACCAGGTATCCTACGAATCAGTAGATAACATTATTTACCATACAAAACATTCATGACTAAGTAGATGGGGCAAAGATTTATTGGACCAAGACAAATATGTCAGAGTCAGTTGGTGAGACAGGAATTTGCGAGGCCAAGAAAAGCCATAGTATCCACAAATTTATTAGTGAGCGTGGAACGGTTTGGATAGAATAATGAGTAAATAAGGTCAAAAGTGAATCCACGTACCGTTTTTACTTTTGAAGTTCCTCATTTTACATTGGTAGATGCCATTAACTTGATTTACTACCAATTGAGAGTCATCGAAAATGTTAATAGACTTCACACCTGTTGGTCGTCAAATAGGACTTTTTAGAGAGCAACAGACAGGGGACGAAAAGTCCCTCCTCTTTAATGGGAGAGGTTCCCTATTCTGAAAACGAACTTATTTACAAATATACAGAACATTATTTTATGGTTAAACTTGGATATTACAAAAATGTTTCCACAAGGATCATCAGTTACGCCATGGACTGAGGAAAGGGAAATAGAAGATGAGCAGAATAACAACATTCAGAATTATAGATAGCATAATAATTCTTCGTGTATGCGAAGCTTCAAAGGATTTAAGACAAGATCATTTGCGTTGGTTGAATGAGATTAAATTAAAGACACAAAGTTCCATAAATAACCTTCTTCAGATTTGTTAATCAAGGACACAAAGTTCCCCTCCTTGGTGTACAGATCACTGTATTTGCAAAACTGAACAGTATGCAATCAGAGAGACTAACGAGTTAGGAACAAAATGATCTTCACGATATTAAAGGAAAACACAGAGACAACAAGAATCAGATAGACAAATAATGAAAGCCCTTTTGTATTGATTTCTTTAAGATCTATTTACACTTTCAGCAAATATCCAAGTTCTTCCTCCCTCTTCAAAATGCGTGGAAAGGCCATTATATAGCTTACAAGTCGGTTACTTCTTCGTAAACCATTTCTTTTAACCAAGAATAAGTTAAGTACCACCAATTGGCCAATACCTTAAACTAATTACAAAGAATACGAAAAGAAAGGAGAGAAGAGGAAAGAAAGGAGAAAGAGACAGGTGGCCGACTACTGGGAGGGACCCCTGTCTTCAGAATCCGCTGCCTGAACTTCTTCAATGACTCAGCTATATATCTCTGCCACGAGGGACTGACGTGTTGGTTTGCAGACTGAGTCCAAAATCCCAGACATTTCTCCATCTCTTTAATCAACTCGACTGAGTAATGATAGTCTTTGTTTGCTTCTTCAATGGCAGACTGAAGAGACAAATTTCCTTTATCTTGTCCTTAGAGATGGAGTCTTCCTTGAAAAGATTATCTTTGACAAAGCTCTGAACTGAGCTTTGATTTCTTGCAAGGACAAGGGAACACCAGAGTTGTCATTCATCCTGAAGATGACAATGCATATCTTTGAAAGCAGCAACTGCTAGCATCTTAAAAAGCTCTCCCTTTTGCCAGTTATTCTTCATTTCTCCCACACAGCTTCTTCCAAGACTTTGATTTTCCATTCTACGCTGTAGACCCAGGATTTTGATAGATTATCTTTGGCATCATCGAAAATCTTATTCGCCAGTAAGATGTTCTCATCTGTCTGTCCCATGAGGCGAAGGTCTACAATGCAACTTCCCCAGAGTTTTAAGCTCCTTATCCATAACCCCAATGGTAGAGGATAGTCGTTCTGTTGCAAATTGTCTACCTTTCCATGTAGCTTAAAAGCTTCATCGATGATTTTAGCCCGGAAACAAGCATGTCATCCACCATGGCTTCAATAGCTCTAACCATAGAAAGAATACTTGTGCATATTCTTTAATACCTTGCACTCATCTTAGCTTAGAATTACAGGAGGAGGTAGAGCAGTTAAGGGGGTAGGGTCCAAAACTTTGTCCTTAGACAAAAGTGACTTGATAAAACTTGTGAGAACTTAGGCTTGTTCTTCCAGCTGTTCAATAGTTTTGCTGCCCTTTCTCTACCCTTCAATGAATCTGGTGACTGTTTCCTGGAGGTTATGAATTTCACCTTCAGGGGTAGACTCTCCCATAGGATCCTTGAAAGCTCCAGTCAGATGTCAGCAAGTCTGATTCTGATTTGTCTACTGTGGGCTTAGCAATCTCCAGAATTGCTGACCTCGAGCATCAGACATGATCCTAGAAGTAGTTCTGGCTTTCTTGGCATGAGAAGGAGTGGTGCCCAATCAAGGCTACAACAGCATCAAAATTGGGTCCCAAGCTTTGAGAGGAGGATTCCTCTTCCTTTTGTCAACCAGAGGTTGCACCAAGCAAAAGAGGAAGAAGAATCTGCAGGAGAGGCAGGGGACCAAGAGACAGGGAGCTCATGACACTCCAAGGTCCTGTGCAGCTGTTGACTCAAGCTGAGAATGTGGGTAGAACACTGGAGGTAATGGCGGTAGAAGAATCAGTAGCACCCGGAAGTTCAGTGAATCTGAACCTCCTTATCTTTATCTGCTGGATCTTCAGGAACACCTACAGGAGTTGACATCTCACTGTCTTCACTTCACTGAGAACGATGATGTTCTCTGGCCCTATAGGCAACTCTGCCTGTTTTGCTTGGAGGGTCATTCTCCTGCGTGATCCTTCTTTACCTCTTTGAAGTTTCTTCTTGTATACCTAGGTAGATGGAGAAGGAGTAGATTCCACAGGTCCGTGAGCTGTTGAGGCAGAAGGGGGTTTTCACTGGTGTTCCAGACTCTGGAACTGATGCTCCCTTATGGGTGTCGAATCATCTTTGGGAGCTGGATTCTCCTGAGTGCCTCTTGAATTCTCGGATCTTCGTACTGAACCAGACCCTAGTTCTGATCAAGACTGGAGCAAGAATCTCATGCCAGATCATCTCTCTCTTTCCTGTTCCAGTCCAGGTCCCTCCAGAGGGGTTGTGCTTAATCACATTTTCATACTCATATGAGTATAGTTCAGAATTGTCATCCTGGAGACCTTTAGGAACTTGGTACAGACTGAGTTCTTGGATCAATTGCAAGGGAGAAGCCTGCCACAATGCCTTCTTCTTGCTTTCAAAAATCATCTGCACAGTCAGCCCAGTAGTCCTCTGTATCTGCCCTATGATGATAGACTATCTTGATGTTCTGTTCATGAACTTCTTCAAGTCAAAACAGGTTCTTGGCTTGAAGAAATGAACAATGATAGGGACCAGGGCTCTTTCTATGTTCTGAGCGTCCAGAGCTGTTTTGCATGTGTAAATTCCCATGAGAGATGGGAAAGTGCAAGCCAGAAATCTCTTGTCTCTGCAAGTTCTGTGTAACTTGTCTAGTTGCCTGCATATTTCTATCAAGGCCATTTTGTCATTGCAGAACAGGGGAAGCCGCAGAGGAGTGCTCTCATAGCCAGCTAGCCCTGAATATAAGAAAATTTCCTGAACTGAATGAAATAGGCTCCATACCTGCGATATCAGGCTCATGGCTTCATCTGAAAACCTTCTTGCAGTATCACCTTCGAGCAGTCTGACCATGTACATGGTGAAAGCATCATTGACCCTTCTGAAATTCCGATTGCTGGTCTCTAGGGTGAACTGCGGGCAATAGGCATACACTGGATCATCCTTGTGTGCATCTATATAGGAGAAGCCAAACCACTGCCTTGATGCTGCTAGGGTATACATCAGATATGAAGTCATATAGAACTTCTTTGTTTGCTGGACGTTGGATAGCTGCTCAGCCAAATTCATACAGATGATCTCTGCCCAGTTGATATTTTGTGTTCCCTCGCACACCATGCCGATGAGCGGGCACATCCAGAGATGGAACTAATTGGTGGAGGGCAAACCCATAACCCGAGCTAGCAGGATTATGAAGTCTGACAGTTCTTCATTTAAATCTTCTCGGAAGAGGGTTTTGGTCAGACGAGAAGCTCCCTTCCTAGGGTTTTTAAGCCAGGATTTCGCTACTCGGGCCTTATACTTATCACTGTCTTGGTTGAACATAGCCTGTGCTTGATCCCGGGAGACGACTATAGCATTGTCCATCTCTGGAATCCTCAGAGCAGTGCCAATGGCGGCAGCGTCTAGCTTGGCAATGAGTTCCCCGTGTACATTTGTCAATTCACTCGAATCGGGGTCGAAGTGAGCTCCACATGAAAGTACAGTATCAGCACACTGCAATGAGATAGGGAATCCTCCGGCGAAAGCTAAACCACTATCATTAATCATCTATGCCATCGGCGTAGGGTTTGCATCTGTCATTCTTGACCAAAAATCGCTGAAGTCGAGATGACGAGCTTCACTGTCTCCGATATTGCTAACGGTAGACTCAAGTGGAGAAATTTGCTCCTGTCCCTGAAACTTGATCTTCATATTGATAGATTCGGAGCTACGACTTAGACTCTGGAAGGAATTTGCAAAGGGAAGGGATATTTGCGCAGGGAACTAGATTGCAAGGGTTTGAGCAAACGATAGCAAGGAAGCAATGCGAAAAAATGCGAAGGTGGTATGCTTGGTTATATAGCCGTTTGAGGAGCGGAATGAATTAATAATGCGCATTGAATACACAACCACCAATTTGAAAAGAGCATCATATTTGGAATGAGCGGGAAAAGCTAAGTGTGAATGACACTTGGTACACTTGGGACAGGTGAGACGCGAATGCGCGAAACACGCGGCCCGGCCGATTCGGGTGAAACAGGGAGAGGACGCACAAATGCATTTGGGACAAATGGGACGAAAATGTGCGAAGTACGCGATTCAGGTGTTTCGGCTGAAATTGGAACAAAGGGCCCATTTAGACTTGGGACAATCGGGACAAAAAGTTCTGAAGTACGTGACTTGACCGGCTCGGCCGAAAATGAAATAGGGCGCATTTTTGAGAATGGGACATTTGGGGCGAAAACGCGCGAAGGACGCGGTTCGGGCAAATCGGCCGAAATTGGAACAGTTTTGCATTTTTCGATTTGGGACAAAGAGCTCTGAAAGTACGCGACTCAGGGAGTTTCGGCCGAAAATGGGAAAGCTCGCACTTTTAACTTTGGGGTCATTTAGGACAGGAAAGTGCGAAGTACGCGGGAAGGATGATTCGGCCGAAATAGGAACAACTCGCACAAAAAGTTTTGGGACACTTGGGACAAAATTTTCCGATGGGCCCGAGAATAAGACAGTTTCAGGGATTTCGGCCGATCGGGGAACAGAGTGCACTTTCGTACTTGGGACAGGTGGGACACAAAGTTTCCGACAAGCCCGAAAATCACACAAAATGACCCAAAACACAGATTTTTTTCAATTCTACGACTTAGGTACTTCAGAGAAAAACCCTTAAGACTCAAAATTTTCAAAATTTTACTCTTATCAGAGCGGGGAATTTTTAGTGGACAACAGCTGGCTCCTTCTGGGGATGACTTGTTATAAATTCATGGAATGAGGCAAGGCAAGAACTTAGACAACTCGGTGAAGCAGACCAGTGCCTTATCCATTGGGCAACGGAGTCAAAAATAAACCAATACAGAGGGCAACACACACGACAGAAGGGAAACACACCAAAAGCAGAAAAAGCAAAACACTGCACATAATATACAAAGGGACTCCCTAGTCACCTAGGACTTGAACAACTTCAAATACTGCCCACTATAAGGAAGTGGGAGGGGAGAACCATCCATGTAATCAAGATAGAAAGAGTCCTTACCAGCAAAGTGTCTAATCTTGAAAGGTCCAAGCCACAGAGAATCAAATTTTCCATGGCTGCCACGAGGTTCATGTCTTTTGTCCCATAACAGCACGGTATCTCCAACTTGGAACTCTCTGGACCTAGCTTTCTTGTCGAACAGAACCTTCACCTTCTACTGGTGAGCAGATATTCTGTCAGCAACCTCCAATCTATCCTCGTTCAGTTTGTGTAGGTACATGGTTCTTTTTTCTAGAGCATCACTGAAACTGGTGTCTTCAATGGCCTTCATCAGGTGCAAGGCTGGTAGTTCCACTGTTACTGGCAATTGGGCCTCTACTCCATACACTACTTGAAAGGGGGACATTCCAATGGCTCTTTTAGGTGTGATCCTGTCTGCCCAAAGAGCATCATAAAGCTTCTTATGCCAGTTTCGCTGAGACTCATTGACCAACTTCCTTATGATAGTCACCAGATTTTTGTTGGTGGATTCTGCTTGTCTATTTCCCTGGGGATAATAATATGAAGAATGAGCCAGAGAGATGCCATACCCGTAGCAGAAATCCATTATCTCAGTTGAGGAGAAGTTCAAAGCATTATCTGTTACAATCTTGTTAGGTACACCATACCTTACCAAGATGTTCTCCTTGATGAAGTTGCATACTACTTCAGAAGTAGTGCTCTTGACTGAGATAGCTTCCACCCATTTGGTGAAGTAGTTAGTGGCAGTTAGCACATGCATGTGGCCAGCACTAGAAGCAGGATTCAGTGTACCAATGAAGTCTAGACCCCATTGCTGGAATGGTTCCTCAATCACAATTGGCTTGAGAGGCAAAGCGGCCAGTTTGGGTCTTCCCACAAAGGTCTGACAAGCCTCACATCTATCCACCCACTTGGATGCATCTCTGAACAAGGAAGGCCAGTAATATCCTCCTCGGAGTATCTTGTGAGCTGTGATTGTTTGATGAATAGTGCCCTCCACATGCTTGATCATGAAAAGCTGAGAGCAACTTTCTCTGTTGTTCCTTATCAACACATTTCAGAAATCTCCCATCTAAGCCACGCTTGAACAAGGCATTTTCCCACAGTACATATTGCGCTGATCTCAATTTAACAGTCCTCTTTTCCTTGGCAGTTAAATGAGAGGGGCATTCCCCATAGGTGAGAAAATGGGCGATGTCAGCATACCATTCATCGACTGAACTAAGGAATAGAACAGTAGGGATGTCAGCTTTCTCCTCCAGCAACTCATGTTTGGCTCCTTCAGCAATGAGCTCACAAAGACCTTTTCCACGAACCAGCTTGGTCGGTTTGATATCAATGTCATACTCCTGGACCTTAGCCACCCAGTTTCCTCTCTTGGACCCAAATTCTTGTTGTGTAAGGATTGACTTAACAGTCGTATCTGGAACCAGCACCATGGAGTGAGAATTGAGGATATAAAAGCAAAAACTGCTTAACAGCCTTGACTACTGCAAAAGCATGCTTCTCCATCATGGTGTACTTTAGCTCATGATTCTTCAGGATATAGCTCATGAAGGCAATTGGTAGCTCATGTCCATCAGAATCTTCTTGGGTCAAGACAGCAGCCAAGGTATTATCTGTAGCATAGCAATAGATGATGAAATCTTTGCTGAAGTCAGGACAGGCCAAAACTGGGGTTTTAGCAATAGCTTCCTTGATACCCTCAAAATATTCCTTTCCTTCAGAAGACCATCCAAATGTTTGCTTCCCTTTCATCATCTGAGAAATGTTCAGGGTCAACTCTGCAAAATCAGGGATGAACCTTCTTAAAAAATTGATCTTACCGAAGAAGGAATGCACGCCCTTTTTACTGGTCGGGAGAGGAATTTGCTGGATGGCTTGAACTCGTTTAGGATCAATCTTGATGCCATCCTTTGAGACAATGTGCCCTAATAGCTTTCCTTCTGTAACACAGAAGACATATTTTTTAGGATTCAAGGAAATCCCATGCTCTCGGCATCTTTGCAGAACTGTTTCCAAGTGGTCGAAATGATCCGCTCTTGTCTTTGAGAACACTGTCAGGTCATCAAGGTATATGACTATACATTTCCCTTTCAAGCTTCCAAAAGCCAAATCCATAGCTCTCTGGAAAGTGGCACCAGCATTAATCAGCCCAAAAGGCATTCTCTTGTAGGCAAAGGTGCCCTAAGGAGTGGTGAAGGCTGTCTTATGTTGATCTGCAGTATCAACCTCTACCTGATTGTATCCCAAGAATCCATCAAGCATAGATAACATTTCAGATCCCGTTACTACTTGCAAAATCTGATCCATCATAGGCAGAGGGTAGTTATCTTTCAGAGAGGCCTGATTCAGGTTCCTGAAATCAACACAGATGTGGATCTCACCATTCTTCTTCCTAACAGGCATAATGTTTGCAATCCATGTCGAATGGTGAATGGGAAAAATGATCTTAGCCTTCAACAACTTCTGGATCTCCTGAAAGATGGTGTCAGCTATTTTGGGATTATACTGCCTTTGTTTCTGCTTGAAAGGCTTGATTCCTGGTTTGAGGGGAATAGAATGCTGCATGTCTTTTGGCTTGAAGGCTTTTAGATCCTCATAAGAATATGCAAGAACATCCTTATACTTCCTTAGAAGATCGATTGCTCTTCTCCTCTCATCGGTTGTGCAACATTTTCCAATATTTACCAGCTTCGGGTCATCAGAACTCCCAATATCAATTTTATCATACTCAGCTGATTGCTGAGGTCCAGTAGAAGCTTTAGATTTTACATATATGTCATGTTTATCAAACAACTCCTCCAAACTCACCAAACCTTTGGGAATCTTGTTTCCTTTGAGTTTAATGCATCCTTCCTGATCTGTTTCTTCTCCTTGGGTGACAGCTTGGTCAGAGGAAACACTCTCACGAGGCAGGTTGTCACTTCCCTCAAAATACAGTTGCTCGAAATTCCCCTTGAGTTCCAGGAAGGAAAGCAAATGCTGGTCATCGTTGAAAACTTTCCAGTTATTGGTATTGTCAGGTACACTAGGCCGATGGACCATTTCAATAGTGAACTTATCCTGAGAGAACTCAGGATGGGGAATTAGTAGTGACCCTGAGACAGCCAGTGAATCAGCCCTGCTGTTCTTTTCTCTGGGTATTGCTTCAATAGAGAAGGCGTCAAGGAATTCAATTGAATCCCAAACCTGGTTCCGGTAGTGCTTCAGCCTCCCATTTTTTACCTGAAAAAGGCTTCTGACTTGCTTCACAATCAGCTCTGCATCACCACGAGCCAGAAGATTTTTTACACCTCGTTCTTTGGCCACTTGTAGTCCAAGAAGGAGAGCCTCATACTCTGCTGTATTGTTGGTGTTTTCGAACTGCAACTTGAATGAAAAAGGGTGTAGGCATCCTTCATGTGATATTAGCAGGACGCCAGCTCCAGAACCAGCCGAGGAACAACTTCCATCAAATTCTAAAATCCAAACACCATTGGGATCTTTAGGTGATACTTTGGAGGGTTGGATTTCATCAGGGGACAGAACCATGTAATTACCATGACCCATGTCTTCATAGAGTATTTGTGCCTTAGGATCATCTGTTTTCTGCACAATATACTCAGACTGTTTCTTAGGGAGTAACTTCTTCATTTGTCCATTGACAGGTACGAGTGCGTGAGACCAATCCATTTGAATCTCTCCACCCACATCTTTACAGAAGTTCCTACTTAGCAACATTCCATAAGAAGGAGGAATGTCTGCTACTAGGATGGTAGCCAAGACTTTCTTTTCAGGTAAAGCAGCAAAAGCCACTTGTGCATCTTTAATCCTTCCAACCAAAGGCACCTCTTTACTTTCCATGGAGTAGAAAGATCCATAAGTATGAGTAAGGGTCAATCCTAAAGCATGAGCTACTTTGGAAGGCATCACATTATCAGAGGCTCCGGAATCTATGACACAGTTACTGAGCCTATGGCCAGCTATAAGAAGTGTAACATAAAAAGGCTTGATTTTGTCTCCAGGCAAGGTTACAGCAGCTACCAGACTGGGCTGTGGTGCAGAAGGAGGTGTGGGAAAAAGGCCTTTAGAGGTGGTCTTGGAATGGGAATTTACAAATTGGATCATCTTGGCAAAAGCTTTAGGATGGGTTTGGTAGTATTCAGCTTCTGAAATTTGAACCTTGGTCCTTTTTAGATGATCAACAATATCAAAGGATCCAGAGGTGGATGGGCCATCATCATTTGGAATTCTAGGCCTATCAATCTTAGGAGAAAAAGAAGAAGAAGCAACTTTGCTAGTAGGATTGGTAGGACTTACCTTTGGTGCAGATGAGGTAGGGATAGGAGATCCTCTTTTGGCAATTACAGGAATAGTTGCCGGCTGCTCCTTAGATTTCTTCATGGGCTGTGTTACTTTCTCCTTCTGCCTCGTCTATTCTCAAGTCATGACAGCAAATGATTCACTGTTCATATCTGTTACCACTTCATCATAGTTATCTCCATCATCGGTGCCTTCGGTGGTAAAGAAATTAACCCAAGATCCTTCGAGTTCTTCCGCCTCATCATCAAATTCCTCTAGGAACTCCTCACGAGCTTCATCGTCCACATCATCATCTGGCTCTTCAACTTCACAGGTTGCATTCACAGGAATTTTGACAGGAGGACCTTCAAGTGCTAGTCTTGTGTGAGGAGCAGGCAACCGATTTCTGGGCTGGAAATTTCTTCTTGGAACATCTGCATACGGGGCATGCTGGGCCAATTGTTTCTTTATAGCTACTAGATCATTTGCAAGTTTCTGGACTAATGGATCAGTATTGGGTCCAGAGGTGGAACAGGAAGAAGCAGCAGATTTAGATTTGGGAGGATCTCTCTTCAACTTCCCTGACATGATCAGGTCATCCTCGACACTGACAGCCAGTTCTTGATCCAGAATTAACGTTCCAAGATTAGTCCTTCTCAGAGCATAACTGACTTTGGGCATTTGAGCATTTAGAAAGAAACATTTTTGAATTTGATCAACCGGTCGAGTATTTTACAGGAATTTTGTTGATCAGTCTATTGAACCGAGCCACAAATTCTCTCATGGGTTCTGATGGATCTTTCTTTATCTGAGAAATTTGGGCAAGCAGGGCATGCACATCTTCTACCGGCTTGAAACGGCTTTCAAACTGAGTTCTCATTGTATTCCAGTCGGTGATGGCACCAGCCGGAAGGTGATAAAACCAGTCAGCAGCATTATCCTGTAACATCTCGACGAACAGCCTTACTGAGACGTCTTCATGTTCAACTCCCAAGACTCCACATGCAACTATGAAGGCTGCGATGTGTTCATCAGGGTGTACTTTGCCATCTCCTCTAAACTTGGGGAAGTTCTTTCGGTTACCTCTAGGTAACTCATGCAAAGGCTGAGTAAGGGCCAGGGGCCCGACACGTTGACCCCATGGCAATTGTGCCGCCATTCTTGGGAATACGGCTTGGAGGGGAACTTTAACACCAGCAAGGATTAGAGCTCGTAGATTGGGACTAGCAGGCTCTGAAGGAATACCACTCGTAGGACTTCTATCTCAAACCGGCGGAGTGCTCGTCGAACGAGTTCTTCTATTTGAAGGGAAAGGAAAACCCTGTTGCTCCAAAAGCTGAAACTAGGAATCTTCGATACCAAGGGCCCTTCTCCCTCGAGTGAAACGCGGAGTCGCCAGATCAAAGGATGATCGAAAACTGAAGTACTGGAATGCGGTTTTCCCCAGCGGAGTCGCCAAAAACTGTTGGTCGTCAAATAGGACTTTTTAGAGAGCAATAGACAGGGGACGAAAAGTCCCTCCTCTTTAATGGGAGAGGTTCCCTTATTCTGAAACGAACTTATTTACAAATATACAGAACATTATTTTATGTTTAAACTTGGATATTACGAAAATGTTTTCCACAAGGATCATCAGTTACGCCAGGACTGAGGAAAGGGAAATAGAAGATGAGCAGAATAGCAATATTCAGAATTATAGATAGCAGAATAATTCTTCGTGTATGCGAAGCTTCAAAGGATTTAAGACAAGATCATTTGCATTGGTTGAATGAGATTAAATTTAAAGACACAAAGTTCCATAAATAACCTTCTTCAGATTTGTTAATCAAGGACACAAAGTTCCTCCTTGGTTGTACAAGATCACTGTATTTTGCAAAACTGAAAAGTATGCAATCAGAGAGACTAAACGAGTTAGGAACAAAATGATCTTCACGATATTAAAGGAAAACACAGAGACAACAAGAATCAGATAGACAAAGAATGGAAAGCCCTTTTGTATTGATTTCTTTAAGATCTATTTACACTTTCAGCAAATATCCAAGTTCTTCCTCCTCTTCAAAATGGCGTGGAAAGGCCATTATATAGCTTACAAGTCGGTTACTCTTCGTAACCGTTTCTTTTAACCAAGAATAGTTAAGTACCACCAATTGCAATACCTTAACTAATTACAAAGAATACGAAAATAAAGGAGAGAAGAGGAAAGAAAGGAGAAAGAGACAGGTGGCCGACTACTGGGAGGGACCCACTGTCTTCAGAATCCGCTGCCTGAACTTCTTCAATGACTCAGCTATATCTCTGCCACGAGGGACTGACGTGTTGGTTGCAGACCGAGTCCAAAATCCCAGACATTTCTCCATCTCTTTATCAAACTCGACGTGAGTATGATAGTCTTTGTTTGCTTCTTCAATGGCAGACTGAAGAGAACAAATTTCCTTTATCTTGTCCTTAGAGATGGAGTCTTCCTTGAAAATATTATCTTTGACAAAAGCTCTGAACTGAGCTTTGATTTCTTGCAAGGACAAGGGAACACCAGAGTTTTCATCCTAAAGATGACAATGCATATCTTTGAAAGCAGCAGCTGCTAGCGTCTTAAAAGCTTCTCCCTTTTGCCAGTTATTCTTCATTTCTCCCACAGCTTCTTCCAGGACTTTGATTTTCCATTCTACGCTGTAGACCCAGGATTTTGATAGATTATCTTTGGCATCATCAAAAATCTTATTTTCCAGTAAGATGTTCTCATCTGTCTGTCCCATGAGGCGAAGGTCTACAATGCAACTGCCCCAGAGTTTAAGCTCCTTATCCATAACCCCAATGGTAGAGGATAGCTTCTGTTGCAAATTGTCTACCTTTCCATGTAGCTTAAAAGCTGTTCAATAGTCTGCTGCCCTTTCTCTACCCTTCCAATGAATCTGGTGACTGTTTCCTGGAGGTTATGAATTTCACCTTCAGGGGTAGACTCTCCCATAGGGATCCTTGAAAGCTCCAAGTCAGATGTCAGCAAGTCTGATTCTGATTTGTCTACTGTGGGCTTAGCAATCTCCAGGAATTGCTGACCTCGAGCATCAGACACGATCCTGGAAGTAGTTCTGGCTTTCTTGGCACGAGAAGGAGTGGTGCCCAACAAGGCTGCAACATCATCAAAATTGGGTCCCAAGCTTTGAGAGGAGGATTTACTCTTCCTTTTGTCAACCAGAGGTTACACCTAAGAAAAAGAGGAAGAAGAATCTGCAGGAGAGGCAAGGGGACCAAGAGACAGGGAGCTCATGACACTCAAGGTCTGTGCAGCTGTTGACTCAAGCTGAGATGTGGGTAGAACACTGGAGGTAATGGCGGTAGAAGAATCAGTAGCACCCAGAAGTTCAGTGCTCTGAACCTCCTTATCTTTATCTGCTGGATCTTCAGGAACACCTGCAGGAGTTGACATCTCACTGTCTTCACTTTCACTGAGAACGATGATGTTCTCTGGCCCTATAGGAAACTCTGCCTGTTTTCTTGGAGGGTCATTCTCTGCGGGCTCCTTCTTTACCTCTTTGAGTTTCTTCTTGTATACCTGGGTAGATGGAGAAGGATTAGATTCCACAGGTCCCTCAGCTGTTGAGGCAGAAGGGGTTTTCACTGGTGTTCCAGACTCTGGAACTGATGCCTCCCTTATGGGTGTCGAATCATCTTTGGAGCTGGATTCTCCTGAGTGCCTCTTGAATTCTCGGATCTTCTTACTGAACCAGACCCTAGTTCTGATCAAGACTGGAGCAAGAATCTCAGCCAGATCATCTCTCTCTTTCCTGTTCCAGTCCAGGTCCTCTAGAGGGGTGTGCTTAATCACATTTTCATACTCATACTCATATGAGTATAGTTCAGAATTGTCATCCTGGAGACCTTCAGGAACTTGGTACAGACTGAGTTCTTGGATCAATTGCAGGGAGAGCCTGCCACAATGCCTTCTTCTTGCTTCAAAATCATCTGCACAGTCAGCCCAGTAGTCCTCTGTATCTGCCCTATGATGATAGACTATCTTGATGTTCTGTTCAATGAACTTCTTCAAGTCAAAACAGGTTCTTGGCTTGAAGAAATGAACAGTGATAGGGACCAGGGCTCTTTCTATGTTCTGAGCGTCCAGAGCTGTTTTGCATGTGTAATTTCCCAGAGAGATGGGAAAGTGCAAGCCAGAAATCTTCTTGTCTCTGCAAGTTTTGTGCAACTTGTCTAGTTGCCTGCATATTTCTATCAAGGCCATTTTGTCATTGCAGAACAGGGGAAGCCGCAGAGGAGTGCTCTCATAGCCAGCAAGCCTGATATAAGAAAATTTCCTGAACTGAATGAAATAGGCTCCATACTGCGATATCAGGCTCATGGCTTCATCTGAAAACCTTCTTGCAGTATCACCTTCGAGCAGTCTGACCATGTACATGGTGAAAGCATCATTTACCCTTCTGAAATTCCGATTGCTGGTCTCTAGGGTGAACTGCGGGCAATAGGCATACACTGGATCATCCTTGTGTGCATCTATATAGGAGAAGCCAAACCACTGCCTTGATGCTGCTAGGGTATACATCAGATATGAATTCATATAGAACTTCTTTGTTTGCTGGACGTTGGATAGCTGCTCAGCCAAATTCATACAGATGATCTCTGCCCAGTTGATATTTTGTGTTCCCTCGCACACCATGCTGATGAGCGGGCACATCCAGAGATGGAACTCATTGGTGGAGGGAAAACCCATAACCCGAGCCAGCAGGATTATGAAGTCTAACAGTTCTTCATTGAAATCTGCTTGGAAGAGGGTTTTGGTCAGACGAGAAGCTCCCTTCCTAGGGTTTTTAAGCCAGGATTTCGCTACTCGGGCCTTATACTTATCACTGTCTTGGTCGAACATAGTCTGTGCTTGATCCCGGGAGATGACTATAGCATTGTCCATCTCCGAAATCCTCAGAGCAGCGCCAATGGCGGCAGCGTCCAGCTTGGCAATGAGTTCCTCGTGTACATTTGTCAATTCACTCGAATCGGGGTCGAAGTGAGCTCCACATGAAAGTACAGTATCAGCACACTGCACTGAGATAGGGAATCCTCCGGCGAAAGCTAAACCACTATCATTAATCATCTGTGCCATCGGCGTAGGGTTTGCATCTGTCATTCTTGATCAAAAATCGCCGAAGTCGAGATGACGAGCTTCACTGTCTCCGATATTGCTAACGGCAGACTCAAGTGGATAAATTTGCTCCTGTCCCTGAAACTTGATCTTCATATTGATAGATTCGGAGCTACGACTTAGACTCTGGAAGGAATTTGCAAAGGGAAGGGATATTTGCGTAGGGAACTAGATTGCAAGGGTTTGAGCAAACGATAGCAAGGAAGCAATGCGAAAAATGCGAAGGTGGTATGCTTGGTTATATAGCCGTTTGAGGAGCGGAATGAATTTAATGCGCATTGAATACACAACCACCAATTTGAAAGAGCATCATATTCGGAATGAGTGGGAAAAGCTAAGTGTGAATGACACTTGGTACGCTTGGGACAGGTGAGACGCGAATGCGCGAAACACGCGGCCCGGCCGATTCGGGCGAAACAGGGAGAGGACGCACAAATGCATTTGGGACAAATGGGACGAAAATGTGCGAGGTACGCGATTCGGGTGTTTCGGCCGAAATTGGAACAAAGTGCCCATTTAGACTTGGGACAATCGGGACAAAAAGTTCCGAAGTACGCGACTTGACCGGCTCGGCCGAAAATGAAACAGGGCGCATTTTTGAGAATGGGACATTTGGGGCGAAAACGCGCGAAGGACGCGGTTCGGGAAAATCGGCCGAAATTGGAACAGTTTGCATTTTTTGATTTGGGACAAAGAGCTCTGAAGTACGCGACTCGGGAGTTTCGGCCGAAAATGGGAAAGCTCGCACTTTTAACTTTGGGTCATTTAGGACAGGAAAGTGCGAAGTACGCGGGAAGGATGATTCGGCCGAAATAGGAACAACTCGCACAAAAAGTTTTGGGACACTTGGGACAAAATTTTCCGACGGGCCCGAGAATGAGACAGTTTCGGGGATTTCGGCTGATCGGGGAACAGAGTGCACTTTCGTACTTGGGACAGGTGGGACAAAAAGTTCCGACAGGCCCGAAAATCACACAAAATGACCCAAAACACAGATTTTTTCAATTCTACGACTTAGGTACTTCAGAGAAAAACCCTTAAGACTCAAAATTTTCAAAATTTTACTCTTATCAGAGCGGGGAATTTTGAGTGGACAACAACACCTAAGTGTAACACAACGTGGAGACCCAAAATAAGGGCCTCGTATTCCACTGTATTATTAGTGCAGGGGAAATCAAGCCTGAATGAAAGAGGCATAGGTTCACCATCAAGAGGAATGAGAACAGCGCCCGCCCCTCTACCGCGCTGACATTTAGATCCATCGAAGAAGAGGGTCATCGGATAAGACACATCACTGAGTGAAAGGGTTGCAATGAGTTCATCAGGGAAAGTAAAATTGGTAAATTGTTCCCTAGGTAAAGGGGCTTCCACGAGTTGATCCGTGATAGTGTGTCCTTTGACTAATTTCTAGTGTACAAACTCAAGGTCGAGGTCGGTGAGGAGCATAAGCCATCGGGCGATGCATTGGTTTAGATGAGGTTTGGCGTACATATAATGTATGGGGTCAGCATTGGTGATGACAAAAGTTTTTTGATTCAAGAGGTAATGTCGGAGTTTGGTGGCCACGAATGATAGGGCTAGGAAAACATTTTCTACATGTGTATACCTAGTCTCGTAATCCACAAGAGTATGGCTTATGTAATAAAATGCTTGCTCTCAATGCTCGGAGTCATGATGTGTGAGCATGGCTCCTATAGAGTGGTTAGTGGCAGAAAGGTAAAGGTAGAAAGGGTGATCGTCCTGAGGTGGGATAAGCACGGGTGGATACAAGAGATAAGCTTTAAGATCCTCAAAGGCTTGGTGGCACTCCTCGCTCCATTGAAAGATAATTTCCTTTTTAAGGAGATGATGGAAAGGTTGACATCGATTTGAGAGTTTTGAGATGAAACGCCGGATAGATTGGAGTTTTCCTTGCAAACTACGTAATTGTTTTAGGTTAGTGGGTGGGGGCATTTCTAAGATAGCTTTGACTTTAGCTGGGTCGACCTCAATGCCATGCAAAGAGATGATAAAGCCAAGGAGTTTTCCCGAAAGGACGCCAAAGACACATTTCTTTGGTTGAAGACAAACACAGTATTGTAATAGGTGATCAAAAATAATGGTTAAAACATCAAGATGTTCACTGCGATGTTTGGATTTTCCAAGAAGATCATCGACATAATCCTCAAGGATAGTGTGCATAATGTCATGAAAAATGTAAGTCATAGCCTGCTAATAGGTCGCACCAGCATTCTTAAGGCCAAACAGCATGACACGATAGCAGAAGGTCCCCTAGGGGGTAATGAAGGCGGTTTTATGTTGATCATCCTGGGCTACAAAAATTTGATTGTATCCCGAGAAACCATCCATGAGGGAAAGCATCTCATGGCCCGCAGTGAGATCAACAAGTTGATCAATGCTAGGTAGGGGGAAGTCATCCTTTGGGCAAGCAAGGTTAAGGTCCTGGAAATCCATACATATCCGAAGTCCCCCTGTCGCTTTAGTGACAGGTACGACATTAGAAATCCATTGAGGATATTCAATAGGTAAGATGAAAGAAACAGAAAGGAGTCATTGAAGCTCTTCTTTAACCAAGAGGGTAATGCGTGGATGCATTCTTCTCAGTTTCTATTTAACTGGTTTGGAGTCTGGTTTCAGAGTGATGTTATGGACAGCAATGTCAGGATCGATTCCTGGCATGTCGACGTAGGACCAAGCGAAAGCTTGATTGCGGGCACAGAGGAAGGTAGTGAAGGCGGCTTGTTCTGATGTGTCAATAGATTGTCTAATCTTTACAATGTGAGGATCGTCCTAAGTGTGGATGTTGATTTCTATAGTCAACTCATTCAACATGGTTTAGGTTTCAGATGGTAAGGCACGTTGAATATAAGAGTCATCCGCACCAAGGTAGGTGAGGATGGAGTCGTCATCCTGGCACTCCACAACATTAATCGAAGGTGAGTCTTCTTTGATCATGTCTAGATACAAAAGGGGGAGAGAAGATGGCTCTTCACCATCGCGTTGATAAGTGAGAGGACCTAGGAAGATAGCATTCATGAAAAAAAAAGTTAGGAGGGATAGATTCCGAGTCTATCGACTTCGTGGGTGAAGATGGAAAATTGGGCGATGATGGTTCAGAAGGGGTGACTTCGTATTCTTCCTGGATACAATTAACATGAGGTTTCTTCATTGTAGGTGGTTCAGAAAATCAAAGGCCACTAAGATCTTTTTGTTTGCGTGTAGTCATGGGAATGATCGTATGTCGGCCTTGTTCATAAAGACCGAAACAAAAACCTTTCCAAGCACAGCGAGTCAGGAAGGTGAGGGTGAAACGCTGGTTGGTTAGATATTGAAAATCATATTAGAAGGGAACCACACCAAGGGGAGGTTCAGGGGTGATAGAGGATGCATCGACACCCCCATACGTTAGGTTGGTGCGGCAATTAGGTGGTCCGTAGGAGATCACCTCCCCCACATGATGGTCATAGGTAAGATGCACATGTAACTATCCATACTCTTGTGGGGTATGGAAGGTGCTAACATTGTATAGGTGGTACTCCCCCATCGTAAGGCATTGAAAAACACCTACCAAGGGATACGAGGTTGGGATGTTGTCCGCGAGGAAGGAAGAGGTATTTACGTTGGTGGTTTCATTGGTTGAGGTGTGGTTGAAGTAGATGGTTGGGTTAGATCAATGGGTGCCTTGAATGGTACAAGCACATCATTAGGGCAGTATAACATATTGCAGGTTTTGAAGGGGGAGCATCACCTGTGACGGTGTATGAATTCCCCTCATACTAAAATTTTATGCATCTATGTAAGGTGGAGGGAACACATCCCATAACCCGGATCTAAGGGCGGCCTAACAACATGTTGTATTGGAACTCTCCCTCAAGGAAATAGAAGAGTTCAGGAAAGGTACGTGGCCCTACACAAATGTTAAGGATCACGGTGCCTAGGGTAGAAGTAATAGCATCGTTGAATAAACGCAACATGGTGGGGTTGGCACACATGTAGCTAGGAGGGATATTCATCTGTTGGAAGGCTTTGGAAGAGACGATGTTTAGGCTAGCACCCACGTTGATCATAACACGACATACCTGGATGTCTTGGACCTAAGCCAAGATGAAAAGAGTGGGGTCAGGATCTTCTGCACAAAAGATGACAATTTCCTCTTCAGAAAAACTGATAGCAGCGGCTTGCTGTATAGGTATAGAGGTGGTTGTGGAGGTAGGTTGTTTGGTGAGAGAAGCGACGTGGTTGGGTTTTAAGATGGAGGCGACGGGCAGGGTTTCATTAGGTAGGACCTCTATTCCTTGGAGGATCTCAATTAGAGCTTGTCAATGAGATTCAGATGTTTGAATGAGATCATAGAGTGTCATTTTTATAGGGGATTGGTGAAGTTGTTTAATCATGGTGTGATGGGAAACTCCATCAGATACTAGATATGTAGGTCCACAAATAACCACTTTAGGTGGTGGTGCGATCGGGATGGCGGAAGGAGAAAGAGAGGCCGCAGGTGTGCTCTCTTTAGATTTTCAATTGTTTTTCTGACCTCGAGTAGCAATGCTAATCATGTTGATCTCGTGAATACAAGATGAGGAAGATGGTAGGGATAAGTCATTGTTCTCGAGAGGCGGGGTTGCAATGATGATAGATTTTGGCGAGGTGGGGATAGGTGGTATAGGAGAAGGGATCGAAGCTAAGGGATTTTCCCTCTGTAAGTTGTCTTTCTTAGATTTTCTATCCGAGATAGGAAACTGGTGAAAGATGGATTTGAAAGCTTTGCATCCTTCTACATTGTGTCCTGGTGTGTGGTGGTAGGCACAGATTTTAGATTCATCATAACCTATAGGTCGATGTTTAGATGGATCATAGGGTCTGAGTGGGGGTAGGGAAATGGTCGCATCCCCTACCAACATATCAAGGATCTTGGCGTAATATCCTTTGAGCGGGTCAAATTCAGATGAAGATGAGGCTATTGATTGAGTGGGTGAGATTATTGATTGTTTTGGTAATGGTCAGGTACGAGTGGTTCATATGGGTGGTGGTTTAGGCAAGGGATTTTCATGGTTGGGTTTAACTAGGTGTGGCTTCTTCTGCACAGAAGTCATGTTTAGTTGGTTAGATGATGATGCGACAGATGACGTGGTGACAGGAAACAACCACGGGGAAAGAGGAGCGACAATAAACAAATCCTTTGATGATCTAGTTTTCTTATGGTTGGTAGGTAGGCAGGATACTTGGGGCGACGGTGTTGAGATGCCTGTGGATTTTTGTATGGGTGCAGAAGGGGCAGGTCATGTTAAAGAAGACATGGGAGGCATGGTGTATTGAGGCAAGGTGGAGGGGTGAGGCCCCAATATAGAAGGTAGGTGTGACGGAGAGGGTTGAAACCATGCCTATTGTACCAGTGTGATCAGGGGTGAGGGTTTTTGTTGTGGCAGAAGCATATATTGGACTCGAGGAGATTGGGTCTATCTCTTGGTGGATTGACGGCTTTATTTTTGGATAAATCTAACCGTTTAGGTGGGTGCGTCAGGCTGGGTATTGGTGAAGTCCCAAGCATAGGGGAAGGTTTAGTTAGGTTGATAAAGGTGGATGAGGTATTCGGTAGAGATGAGGGGGTGAAGGTGAGGACATAGGCATTTTAAGATTTTGTAAAAAATTCGGGCATATGGTAGAGGTGTCTGGATTAGTCATCTGCATTTGAGTAGAGCATTGTGTACTCAAACATTCCCATAAGACTCGTCTATCTTCTGAGGGGATGACAATCTTCTCATGTGAACGGGAATTTTGGTATGGAAGAAAAGTGGGTTGTGATTCCAGTAAAATGTGGGTGTGATACAAGGGGCAAATGAGGCACTATATCAATGGGTGTTAAGAGGTCAACTGATCGCTGGAAAGATTTAGGCAATGAATAACTAATAGGGAGGAGGGAATTTTCTAGAGGATCCGTCATGGTTGAGGATTTTGGTAATGTAGGCTTGAGGGGTTTCTCCTCTAAGGACGACAGAAAAAGTGGCAATTCTTCTTCTTGTGTAGCAAGAGTGGTGGAAGGAGATGTTTGGGAAATAGATAGGTTGGATAACATCCACTCACAATCTTGTAGGGATGTGGTGCAAGAAGCCTCTTCTGTAAGAAAAGAACTATGGGCGGTTGATTCCTTTATGGGTAAAGGAATATCGGGGCTATCCTCTTGTCCTGATGAAGGAGAAGGGGGCGAGGACCCCTACATTTGTGAAGAGGCTCGATTTAAAATTTCCTTGATGGAAGCCCTTGGTTGGGAATTGAAAACTGTATAGATCTCATGCACACTCTTCTCCTCGGTTGAGGTTTCTTGTTTTGTGTTACTGTTAGATGAATGGTTTGGAAATGGTTTGTTGAAGATTTTTAAATTTTGATTAGCAGGGGCATTAGGATTATCGAGGGTTATATCCCATACATCAACCATTTCCTGCACTATGTTTTTCAACATCTTACAGTTTTTGTGGGTGTGTCCCTTCACGTGATGGAAGTTACAGAAGTCATTTTCTTTATACCAAGAAGGTATAGCGCGGGTGGAATCAAACCCGGAGTGAGGTTTAACAAGAGGCAAGGTGATAGCTCCTACTTTAAGCAATTTTTCCAAGATCACATCATAAGTTTCTCCCAAGGGAGTGTACTTGATGGGCTCGGCTTTATACTTATAGGTGGATTTCAGCTGGGTATTAGACGGTGCTTGAGATTTGACCATCACCGTGTGTACAGATCCTTTTGATTTCGAAGCAGCCGATGCGTGAGAGTTGGTGGTGTTGGGTTTGTTAGTGGAGTCTTGGGTTCGGAAATTTGAGTTTTTGTTGCGCAACTTCAATTTCTCCTCCTCTAAGGCTCGAATCTCTAGTTTCCGAGCCATAGTAAAGGCCTCATCAAAGGTGTGAAAAGTTTGAATTTGGAGGGTGGGAGAAATGTGTTTAGCGCAGGCCCATGTAAAGAGTTCAATGAGCTTGGCCTGAGGTAAGGCATAAGTAAGTTGGTTGATGAGGCCCCTCCATCGTCCAATGAAATCTGTGATAGACTCATCTTCAAATTGTCGGATGGCATAGAGGTCGGTAATGGATACTTTCTTGGCAATATTGATGGAGAAGTGATCCAAGAAAGATTGGGATAACTGGTTAAAGGAGAAGATTGAGTGCTGGGCTAAAGCACTGTACCACTCCAAGGCAGGTCCTGATAAGGACATGGGGAAGGTACGGAGTAGTAAGGCATCGTCATGAGCAATCAGATAGCAAGCATGTCTAAACGATCACAAGTGTTGTTGAGGGTCCTCCTTACTACTAAAGAGAGTAAATTTCAGTAATTCCCATTGAGGAGGATATGTATGAAGGGGGACAGAAGGATGAATAGGCTCCTGAAAAACTTTCTCGTATGTTAGGGTGTTATGGCTTCCTGAAATAGAAGCCTCAAGATTTTGCATCTTGTCCATCATCTGTTTGATTAAATCATTGGTTGGGTTAGATGATGGTGCTGTCATCGTAAACAGAGGAGGATTGGGCCAAGAGACACTACTAGACAATGGTGGGGTTGAATGTTGATAAGGTAATCGATGATGAATGTGTTGGGGCGGCCGAATAAGGGTGTCCTATATAAGATGTTGAGGCCACTGGATGAGTCTGCGGAAATGAAAAGGTGGGCGGAGCCTGAGAGGGAAAGCTCATGTGGATAGATGGTAGAGAGTAAGTTATGAAAGAGGCAATCTGCGAGAGAGATGAGGTAGGGGCAGTGGACGGTAGTGATATGTGGGGCCCCAGATTAACCAAAGGAATGCCAATTGGTGCAGTATGAACCACCGAAGCCACTGAGCTGGGAGACGGTGCTAAGGATGAAGACAGTGAGGCAGAGTTATTAGGTGGGGAAGGGGCTAAGTGAGCGGCTATACTAATAGGCATACCAAAGAGGAGCTGACCTTCGGGTGTACGGTCAGGGGTATGAGACAAATAATACTGTACAGTACGCTAGGATTAGCATCCAAAAATTTGGCAAAGTCCAGATCTCCTGCAGAGATCTTGGGAAAAGCACTGGTGTCCGTAGGATTCCCCATAGGATGTGAAGGGGGTGACTCAGGAAAAGACACAGAACAAGCATGTGAAACCATGGCTGCAGCTTGTTTCCAGGTGATAACAACCATGGACAAGAGGATACAGTAGGGAATTAGTCAATCAGGAATAGAAACATGCAACAAAATGTTGGAATTGGTAGGTTGTTGGTTTGTCAGGAACTGTGAAACACAGTAACCGATATCGGTCTGGTAACCGATATCAATTAGATGGTAGCCGACGTCGGTCAGGTAACCAATGTCGGTAGAAGAGGACCGGTGTCGGTCACTGTGAAGGAAAAGAGAGAATGTAAGAGGCTGATTGGTTTGGGGATAACAAGGCTTAGTATACCCACCAAACTGTCTGAAGTGATCACTGAGATAGGGTATAACAGAGAAACAGAACTGAAAGAAAAAAAAAAAGAAAGCAAGATACACAAGCAAATCAAGAGACTAACCCTAGGATTAGTTTTAATCACTTTGGGCTTATGCCTTAGATGCAAGATGATGTCAATCCTAAACAAAAGACCTAAGGGAGATGTCAAGTTTGTTTTGGCTTGTAAGGCTACCTCAATCGGGTGGAGGAATACCACGGAAAGGGGGGATGTTTGAGATGTTGTGTAGATTATGATGTGATTTGGTATGTGTTGTGCAGTGAGAGTAAGATTAATTTCTCGTCAATACCGTGGATATCACCCCCACGTGTATGACCTGTTACTTAATCTACGTTCACTAGAATTAAAAATAGTAAGCAAGAATGTGATGCACGTGTTTTAAACCCAAATCGAAAATGATATTCGATGAAGCAAAGAAAGAGAAGAGGTTCAAGAAGATGACTTTCACTAATGCAAAGATGTGAAAGAAAGACAAGTTCTTTTACCAAAATGACAAAATATTTTGTGAATATTTAGAAGAAAGAAACAGCAAGTGTGCTCCCTATATGAAAACAAGCAAGAAAGAAAGAAACCCGAGAAGGGTCCCACCGGGCGTGCCAAAATGTTTCACATAGAATTTTTGTTCCAGAATAGAGTTACTTCTATCTTTTCATTCTCTTGAGAAACAGATAAGGGTTAGGGCTAGGAGGAATACCTGTTGAGTGTTGGGAAGGGTGTGTGACATACCGTAGAGAGATCAGATTGATTGTGAAGAGCTCCTTTTTGTCTGGGAAGGACTACCTGTAAATAAGAATGCAAGACCACTAGATTTTTGTTAAACAATAAGTGAGGGAACTACCTTGGGCCTAGGAAATATTAGACTTCCTTTCGAAGGTGGTCAGTTCCCTTTTAATACAAATTAATGCAAATGATAATAAAGAAGTTATTGCGAAATCACGATTTAGGTATCTCGTTACTAAAAGCAATAGAGACTAAACTACCAATAATAATAAAATATCATTTTGTTTGTTTGGTCACTGGTTATTGATATGTTCAGATCAAGTTACAGGGATAGACAAGGTTAGATATGAGATTGTTTGGAGGTAAATAGGTGAAAGGTTGGTTTTTTGGTATAAGTCACAGTGACCGATGCCGGTCACTGGATAACCGACCACGGTTATAAAACCGTTACTAGTAGGGGATAACCGATATCGGTAGGGGCAGTGATTTAGGGGCTTTTAAATGGAGGTTGGTTACAAGGTGGTTATGGGGTTTAGAAGGTTGGTAGATGGCTGAGGGGATTTGTAGGGTGATAGAGAAGACTCAGAGAGTGAGAAGGCTATCTTTGGGGTAATATAGAGATGGATGAATGAAGGTTAGGTGTAGGGTACTGCCGGGTGGTAGATCCAGAGAGTGAGCTTATAATCACTATGAATCAAAATTTCACAAAGTAGTGTCTAGAAGCATACAAGGCAATAAAAGAGACTACTTACTAGTTTCTGATGCGGATGCAGGTCCAAAGAATGCAGTGGTGAAGGAAAGGCTCAGTTGGGATGATCTGGCAATCGAAAGTGAGCTGATGAAGCTATCCTCTGATTCTCCTAATGCTTGGATGAGTGTGACAGTGATCTAGTTGCTCAATTACAGTCTTGGGCTCAATGCTCCTCTCTGCAACCTCTTCTCTCTCTCTCTCACTTGTCTCTCTCTTGCAAATGAATTTAGGATCCTGAATGGTTTTGGTTGGTTGGGGTAGGTCATTTACAGGGAACTGATGGTGGTTGCCTAACCGACGCCGGTCAAGTAGGGACCAATGTCAGTTAGGTCAAAGTTGGCTATTTTTAGTAAAATAGCCAACTTTCCCTCCTTTTCTCCCGAGGGGTCAGTTGTGGGCTTGGTCAAGTCATTATTAGGTTCATTTTGGTGCGGGTGAGGGGTGATGAGTCATGGGTGTGGGTCTGGACCAAGTCATAGGTCTTAATTAGGTTAGTTTAGGGTTAGGGCTAGGTCATAGTGAAGTGGTGAGGTGAGGTGGCAGGGTTGGAGATGTGGATTTATTAATTATAAGGTAATTAATAAATAATTAAGTGTGTAAGGTTTAGGTGGTGAGGTAGGGTTAGATTGCGAGACGAGATGCAGGGTACAGGGCGTTGTAAGACCCAAATTTGGTGTCTACAGTAGTTTTCAAATTTTTGGCAAATTGACTGATTTGGATTTGTAGATCCTAGTATAGAGGAGCTAGGTCCTAAGTTCCTGAAGAGGAGACTTGGTGGGTGTGAGAATTAATATACAAGGTAAAATGGTTGGTAGGATTTGGCATAGAAATTAGAACAATGGAGGTAGGTGGGATAGTGGAATGAGGAGGCTGGGTTGTAATAGCAATAAATGTGTCATTAGAAACTAGGAGATTAATATAGGCTAGATTGGTGGCTTCCTCTTGAGTAGAGAATAAGATGAGATATATATCTCAAGGATTCTCATCACTATGGGCTTGGAGGTCATGGATATATTTTTTGGTAAAGGTTTCATGAGTGGATGCCATGGGAGAAGAAGAAAAATAATGCGGGAAAGCAATGTAGGGTTAGATTGATGGGTTCACCAAATGATTTAATTTGATTTAAAATCAAATAAATTTGATTTCTGAATAACTATTTTAATGAATAATTTATAAATGATAAAATACAACAATGACACAAGTAATAAAGCATGCAAAATGAAAACCCTAAGCACTATGGAGAGATACGAGGACTTAGCTAATTGCGAGGTAGTTTGGAGGTGATATTGGTAGGTAAAAACTATGAATAGGCTGGAAATAACATCGTTAATGATCATTGTTAATTATGGAACTTAGAAATAGAGCTGGAAAAGGATGCCTAATGTAGGATAGGGGCACCTAGGCATTGGTGTCCATGTGGATGCTTAAAAACTGATTTCTTTTATGTCTTATGGGTTTCATTGTTAGCTCCTATCTGTCACTTGATTTTCACACTATGATTACCAAGGGTACATGTAACTTAAAAAATAGAATGACTACCTGCACATGTCCACAAACTAGATCAAATATAATAAAAATATATATAGGATGTGGAGTTAGACCAACCTCGACAGTCAGCCAAAGAGTGAACTTACTTCCGAGCGCTACACTACATCTCAGGAACCATGTAGTTCTTGTGTGTGTGTGTGTTGAAATGGTGCCCTAGGATGCAATTGTGTAAGTTGCACAATGATAGTGGCCTAGATATAAAATGTAACCGATGTATAGAATATGGGGATGAAATAGAATAGACTTCTCCTTTCTTATGTAGTGTATGCATAATTGATGCATCCTTTGTCCGTTGTATGGATTTTATATCGATGCATTTGAAGTTCTTTAGTGCCTTTTAAATGAAATATTAGGTGATGATAGTAATTATTAGTGCTTTGGTGCTTCATTTTGAAAGTATAATTATGTATTTATATTACTCCCTTGTTACAATTTCGTAATTAACAAGAGGAAGGCTGACCCATAAGTGAAAAATATGCCCAAAATATAAAAGAAACCCAAAAAGTGTGAGTAATGGTAAGAAAGGGTTAGGAGCACCTAGTATGGATACACGCACCTGGGAAATGGTGTCCTAACTAGGTGCCACTGTCTATGGCCATAAAATATAAATCAATCAAGTTATTGCATGGCTATAGGGTGTGTAAGATAAAATAGAAAGAAAGAGACAAAGAAAGAGGCCAAAGATAGTTGTCAACCACTAGTTTGCTTGCTTAGGTGTCATGTAAATGCTAACATGATTTTTGGAACTGGAAATGTACCCAAGTGCATGATTTTGTGTTTATAATAGGAAGTGAAATTTTTAAATTTCATCTCACTCATTCATCTTGGGTGAAACGTAGTTGTCACAAATTTTCTTAGTGTGATTGGCACAAGGGAAACCTAGCTTCAAGGGACATAATTCCACTCAAACACACATAAGAACTGTATAGAGTCTAGAATGTAGTGTAGTTCTCAGTAAAAATCACATTGGGGTGACCACCAAGGTCATTCTGACTCAATAATATGTGAAATTTATTTCATCCAATGTTTTATTGATATTTGTGCATGTCACTAGGTTTTATTTTATAGGTACATAAATGTGACACATGAACCCTACAACGAAGTGGATGAAACAAAAAAAGAAAGGAGGAAGTGAAGTTATGACCCTAAAAATACCAAAAGAAAAGTTTTAGCAGGGACACTAGCACCTAGAGAAAGCACCTAGGGTGGTCCTATCCTTCTGTGGGCACTCATGTTCAAATAAGTCTCAGATCTTATTTCTCCAAATAGAGCTTACACAATCTAGCCTAGAATAATCCCAAAACTCCTAATACAAGATAAATTGATCTTATCTACTATTTTAAATACTCGTACTTTGTATGCTATATCTTGTTTGTTATTGATATATTCATTTGATCTCATTCCTCTAATAAGATTTAATTTTTTTAAAATCATTTGGTGAACTTGATCCGTACATTCCCATCCTCAAATATTCATATCTTGTGCCATGGCTAGCACATCTCATAAGTTTACCACTGAAAATATTAACAACATGAATACATATCTCGTTGATCATCCAGAAAATATTTATCTCTTGTTCTTTTTTACACGTGAAGAATCACAACAGATCTCTATATTTGATCCTCTAGATACCACAGTTATCCCATTTACGGCCGCGACATCTTCTATTCCACTATCCTCCCTCTTATAATTGTGAGGGATTCCACTATCCATATTCTTATCTATGCACCTCATAATTATCTTTCTTCCCCTCTCATTTCTCACATCTAACCTATCACTTCTTGAGGCATCCATGCCTTAGAGTATTTGTATCATGATTTTCAAACTCAAATTTATCAACTGTAACATGCCTCCTCTTCTTCTTATACTTCCCTTGAATCTTCACTTATTCTTCATAGTCCTCTTACACACAAGGTTTCTTTTTATCCACTTTTTACCAATTTTTTCTCACTTAAGTTTCCTATCTTGGATGGCCATGGATATCCCCAAGTACACCTGTGCTCATTTCATGTTGCATGTTTGGATCATGCTTGTGATGACACACTCTTGACCAAGTTGTTTCCTAGGAGATTATAAGATTATGCCTTACGATAGTTTTGAGATTTTCCTTTGCATTCCATTTGATATTTTAATCCTCTTGCAAATACATTTGTAGTTCACTTTTACATGAATATTGGCACAAAATTATCATATACAACAATGGCCAAAATGAGGCAAGGAACTAATGATGCATCTTAGTGATTATGTGTTCAATCATAAGAATAACATTTCTAAAATGAGATTTTTTTTGGTTGAATCTAAATTAAAAGATGTTTTCATCCAAATACTAATTACCTCCTTTGTAAGAGTGTGTCCTATTTGATTATTTTCACTCTTCTAATCAATTATGTCATACTTTGAAAAATAGAGGAATTTTCAGGTTTCTAATATTAAGTGGGAAACTAGTTATTTTAGAAACCCGCCAAAGACTATATGTTTTTTCCTTATAGCTTATATTTAGAATATAAGCATGATAGACCACAAAGTGGGTCATCTTTAAAAGTAGATCATGACCACCCATCTTCTATATTAAAAGGTGATCTCATTAGAGATCAGTTACACATGATGAAGGTAACATCTATGCAAGCCATGTGAGTGAATTGATAGATAAATAGTGGGAGTTCTTGGAGAAAGTTTATTCTCAATAAAGATAAGAGATTTTCAGTGGGTTTTTTACTTTCTAAGGTTTTCCCACTTATATCTTGTGTCATAGTGTTTATTAACTTTATGTTCATGGTGTTTACATTATGCAATCATTATTATAAACATCTTAATCTATGGTTTTAATGACTCAACTTCATAAAATATAATATTTTCCAATTTATGTTGTTGATTTATAATTTGTAACATTCTTTATGCCTATAATTTCCTAATATGGTATCAGAGCTTGCATTTATGCTCTATAGGATAGATATATTTATTTGTGAATCGTAGGTGCAAAGAAACTTGAATATTTTTCAAAGCTATGAAGCCCTAAATTAATTTGTGGCTTTCTTCAAGTTAATCAGGTGTATAGATCCTAATTCATACATTTTAAGAAAAATGCGGCGTGTTTGGATTTTCTAGATCAATGTGATTTATCATAATCTAAGTTGTCATTGATTATGCATACTTAGATCTCTATTTTTTATTATGTGCATTATTTTTTTACTTGAATTAGGTTTTCGTAGCTTATTTGAAAGTTTCACACCTTTTATAGCTGTTTTCTAGCCATTATGTGAATTATTTTAATATTTTGTGCTTTTTTAGTCATTTGCGGCTTTTACCAACTATTTGTGCGGATTTCATTTTTCTGTGGCTTTTCACCTACTTTTTGCATGGGTTCTTTATCTCACTGATTCATTTTTTTGTTACATAGAGGCATGTGTTCCACGTGTTTCCATTATGTTACCCAAACATGTAGTATTTTGTGGCTCTCTTCTATGTTACATGGATTCTTTGTTCCGCAACCTAAACACTTATTTATGCATTTTCTCCTTATGCATTGCAATGTAGACATTCATGGCATGTTTTTCATACTTTGCGGATTCTTCTAAAGATCTTCCTTATTTTTGAAATTTTCCTTTGTTTCGCATAATTTTAGTGTCTTGCATACTTTCCTTTTTTCTGTATCTTTGGTTGTATTTTCTGCGGAACACTAAAACCCGTGAAACAATGTTTCAGTGTACCGCATCTTGTCAACTTTTCCAAAAAGGCATATATTTTTCTTAGTTCCTTTCAGCCTCTTGTGGATATTTCTTTGTGTTTTGCAAACCTCCATCTTTGTATTAGAACATTGTTTGGGTGTTTTCATCAAGGTAAAAGTTATTTTTGAGTTTTAATCTAGTGTAGATAGTTATTTGTATCGTAGATCTTTGTAACTTCTGAAAAAGCTACCAAACAATCTATTTTTAAAATTTTACTAAGTTTTCCTTAAAAATGGCTAGTTCTTCTAGTTTTTCTATGGATAAATCTCAATTTTTAAAGGGAAATAATTACAATATTTGGAGAATTATGATTAAGGATATCCTTATGGATAGAAAGGTATATGATTTATTAAGTGGTGTTGGATAGAAAACCACTGGGTGATAATCTATTACCGAGAACTTAATTGATTTCTCTAAAAAATCCCAAGAGGTTATGTCCATATTATTAAAAAGTATCAAAGATGAGTTTTTGTTGCATATTGGACATATAAAATCTCCAATTGATATATGGGATCAATTAAAAACTATGCATAAGGTAAGACGCCTCTATAAGATAATTAAGTAAATCATAGAATTATTTATAAACCCTATGAAAGATGATGAAAATGTTGTTAATTACCTAACTAAAATTAAGAATATTAAATATCAACTAGATGTCTATGTAATTATGAATTGTTTCATGATAAGTTACTTTTCTTTATTATTCAAATTAACATTCATGAAAATTTTAGAAACTTCATCTCTATTATGAATTCAAAATACTGAAATGAAGATGATTTACCTAATTTAGACACATTGTCTTCTCTCCTTAATCAAGAAGAGAGCATCATGAAGAAATTTGACACAAAAGAGAATGCCTCTAAGGAATTCTACTCCCAAATTTAGAAGTCTTCTAAAAATTAGTATAATAGTAATACAAATAAGAAATAAAACTTTAGATCCAAGTTTAAACCTAAGCACAATAGGAATAATCAGAAGTTTAATTTTTTTTATGGAACTTGTAACACTAATTGTAATGCTAACATGTATAATAAAAATCCTAAGAATAAGAAAAATAACAAAATAATAAAAATAATAAAAATAAGAGTCATACTAATAACAAATCCAATAATATTGAGAAATTTATTTCTCTTTATACTGCCCTTTCAACCTCCAATGACGATGAATGGATGCTAGATAGTGGTGCATATAGACACATGCCATATATGCATGATGTTATTGAATGTCATGAAAATATTTATCTAGGAGATAACTCTATCATCAAGTCTGAATGGTACGATAATGTTAAGTTAGAAAATTGAATCATTAGCAATGTGCTATTTTTTCCTAACCTAAAGAATTACCTTTTATATTGTTTACAATTAATTAAAGCTGATTGTAAATTTGTGTTATTTTAAGATAAATGGTATGTTAATAATGAACTTCGTAAATTAATTTCTCCTTGTTTACAAAAGAAAGGATCATACTTTTGTGATGGATTTTTCATTGAATCTTGTCTTTCCACTTTTTCTTGTAATGTTACTCAATTATGGCATGAAAGGATTGGGCATATAAAATTTAAGAATTTGTATGAAATGTCTTTCCTTAACCATTTTATAAATGTTTCCAAGATAAAATCAGATCATTAATCTTGTGAAATTTTCTTGTGTGGTAAGTAACATGTACAACCATTTCACAAACACCATGAGTCTAGTTCCTCTTGCTTGCTTAAATTAATTCATAGTCATGTTAGAGGTCATTTGGAAGTACCATCTCTTGATGGTGATTTATATGCTAATAGTTTTATTGATGATTTCTCAAGAATGACTTGATCTTATTAAATTAGGAAAAGTATGATGTCTTATCTAATTTTCACGAGTTTAAAGCCCTTGTTAAAAAAATGGCTAATATAAAAAATAAAAGAATCAGAACTGATAATGGAGGTAAATATGTTAATAAGAATTTTGATTATTTTTGTGTATCTAATGGAATTCACAGAGAGATAACACCTCCCTATTCTCCTTAACAAAATGACATAGCTGAAACAAAGAATAAAACAATCATAGAAATGGATAGGACCATGTTTCATTCTTTTAATGTGCCTAAGTTTATTTGGGATGAAGATATGAAAACTATTGTTTATATTATAAATAGAATCCGTACCAAAGTGTTTCATAAAACAACACCTCATGAAGTATGGAATACGTAAAAACTTGATATCTCTTATTTAAATATATTTGGTAGCCTTGCTTCTCTTCTTATCCCTGAAGTTAAAAGACAAAATATTGATCCTACCTCTTACTCTTTCAATTTTTTTTGGGTATGGCAGTAAATCAAAAGGATTAAAAGTCTATGATTCAATTATGCTTATGATTGTATAAAATAGGAATGTGCATGTTCTTGAGAAACTTGTTTGTAAATATATCTCTCTTCCCTCTTCTGGGTTTCCTAAGTTTAAAGCTACCTTTCTAAATGATAATCCTTGCTTAGAAAATATGGAAAAAAATTATCAAGACCCTAATCATCCTTCTATTGATGTGATGGATGTAAAAATTGAGGGGGATTATTCTCAATCGTTGATTCCTAAATGAGCCAAAAATTTGGTTTCGAACTTTATGCCTACTGATTTGAGAAAGATGAACCATAGTCACCACTCTTACAATGCCTTGTCAACAATTTATGAGATTGAACCTCAATATTTTGAATAATAAATCTTAGATGAAAGATGGATTGCATATATGGAAGTTGAATACAATCCTCTTATAAAAAATAAAACTTGGGAATTAGTCCCTCTTCCTCGTAAAAGAAGAATTGTAGGCTCTAGATGGTTGTATAAAATCAAATATAACTTTGCTTGTAAGATTGATAAACTTAAGGATAAATTAGTTGCTAGAGGGTTTACTTTAAAATTTGGTTTGGATGATGTTGAAACCTTTTCTCTTGTTTCTAAAATGAGCACTGTTATAATTATGATAGCCTTAATTTCTCAACATGGTTAGGAGATTCACCGAATGGACGTTAATTATGCCTTTGTAAATGGTGATATGAAAGAATACATTAATATGCATCAACTTGAAGGTTTTGAAAAATATGGAAAAGAATTATATGTGTGTAAACTTAAGAAATATTTGTATGGTCTTAAACATTATCCTAGAGCTTGGTATGCTAAGATAAATATTTTCTTTCATGAGCTTGGTTTCTCTAGTTGTTTTATTGATAATGTTTTATTTCTCAAGTGTGAAAGCAGACATGTTATCCTTACTGTCTTATATGTTAATGATAACTGAATTACCAATAGTGATAATAATATGATTCTTAGAATAAAAAATAAGTGAAGAAAACATTTTGAAATCATTGATTTAGGACTATTAAATCATTTTCTAGGCGTGCTTATTTTTCAAAAATCACAAATATAATGTTGCATCAAAAGAACAATATATGTATAACCTTCTTAAAATGTTTAATATGATTAATTTTAAGCATGTATCTACTCATATGGAAATTGGTGTTAAATTAGATTCAAACATTTCTTGTGATAAATTTAATCCTAATTTATATAGACAGTTGGTTAGTAGTTTGATTGTTATAACTATCAATAGGCCTAATATATCCTATGTAGTTGGAATTGTTTCTAGATTCATGTAGGATTCTTGTAAAATATGTTGGAAAATGGAATAAAGGATTTTAAGGTATATAAAAGATACAATTAATTATGGTTCATGTTATTCTTTTTGTGATAATGCAATTCTATTTGGTTTTTTGTGATTCTAACCATGCTAGTGATATTATCGATAGAAATTCTACTTCTAGATATTTTTTCAAGTTGGGTGCATGTGCAAAAACTTGGATCATCAAGAAGTAATAAAAATATCTATCTCTTCTACTGAAGCAGAGTATAAAAGTTATATGGAAGTAACAAAAGAAGACATGTGGCTCAAAATACTGTTGGAAGACCTTCATATGGGCATAAAAGGAAGAACACTACTTTTATGTGACATATAAAGTAGTATTTATCTTGTAAAAAATCCAGTATAGCATCAAAGAACCAAGCATATTGAGATCCATATCCACTTCATCTAGGAAAAATTTATCGTTCGTGACATATATCTCAAGTTTTGTTCCTTCGAAGATAAAGTTATAGACATTTTTACTAAGCCCTTGGGTGATAAAAAGTTCTATAAATTCCGTGCTATGTTGGTAATTTAAAATTTTAGCTCTTATGATCATGTGGATGACATTTATCTTTACCTCTGAATCCACTAAGCATATGTTGCTTATATTTTACGATCATGTGAATGATGTTGATCTTCACCTTCAAATCATACGTGTTTTTTCCATCCAGATCTTCCCTTGAGGGAGGAATAAGAAATGAGTATGTTGTATGTTTTTTCTTATTCAATTCCATCTCTTAACGACTTGATTGTTTCAAAATGGATACTCCCTAGACTATTTCTATGTTGTTTAAGTAAAGTTTCATGTATGTGAACTTTACTTGTAATCCCCATTGATGCATTAGATGTTAAGAGTTTATTAAATGCATTAATCTAATGTAATAATTCATCTTAAACACTTTATTTTTAGAATTAGTAATGTTTTGTGTATTGAGATTGTTATAGAATCCATGGAACACTTCTTTGAACCATGCAAAAATAGTGTATTGCAGTTTTTCTAAAACCTGCAATATGGTTACCATTATTCATGACTTGTATAAGTCAGTGGGACACTGTGGACAATACTATAGTGCACTGCAGAAGTGCAAAACCCAATGAAAAAGTATTTTGCATGCTATCCTAAATCACGTGTTGATTTATCTATTATAATTTATTTTGTATGAAAAGGTGACTTGGCCTGTGTTATTTTGAACAAAATTTGACATGCAAAAGCAATTTTTCATGTTTTCCTACTTAACATTAACGGGGAGTGTTGGGTTTATAATATTAAGTGAGAAACTAATTATTTTAGAAACCCATCAAAGACTATATATTTTTGGATTATATCTTATATTAAAAATATAATCATTATACACCACAAAGTAGGTTGGCTTTAATAGTGGATCACGACCACCCAACTTGTATATAACAAGGTGATCTCATTGGAAATTGGTTACATGTGTTGATGGTAACACTTTTGCAAGCCATATGAGTGAGATGATAGAGAAATAGTGGGACTGGAGTGAAATTTTATTCTCAATAAAGATAAGTGATTTTCAGTTGCCTTTTACCTTCCAAATTTTTTCCACTTACATCTTGTGTCACTGTGTTCATTTAATTTCTTTTCATGGTGTTTACACTACGTAATATGCATTATAATCATCTTAATATATAGTTTTAATTATTACACATCATAAACTATAATCTTCGGTAATTTATGTTGTGAATTATAATTTGAAAATGTTGTCTAAAACAACCTCCTTTGTTATTTTGGAAACTTGCATTTCCATTATGGCTTTGGCATCTTATTTTAAGGTTATGTGTGACACTAGTCTTCTACTTTAGTGCACTTTATGTGGTTGTAGTACTCGCAGGTGCTCTCACATGCTCTCTTTGCTTCTCTCCCTTTTCCTTCACTTCCTTTCACACATGCTTCACATGTTCACATTTCTCCCTTGCATACCTATAAGTATTCCTCCATTTCCCTTTCTCTTTGCGTGCACTCCTTTGCATATTCACTTCATTAATCCCAAATGTTGTACACCTTCTTACATGTACTACTAGTCTTTCCTTGCATCTTTGCAAGTTTCCAACATGCCTCTTGTGTGCATGTATTTTCCACCTTGAGTTCCATGCACTCTTCTCATGCACACTTATGGATCTATTTTACGGACGTTTCCTTTGTACAATTTCTTTCGTGCCTTCCTTGGTGTGCCCTCAGACTTCCTTGGAAATTTTACATGTAATTACAAGTATGTATTCCTCCCCCAATCCCCACACAACCTCTCACGTGTGATGACATGTTTCATCCACATCCTTGCATCTTTTGTAAAACCATGATCTATTTCCCTTGCTCCCATGCATGCACCAAAGGCTATAACCTCCATGTAAAATTACATTTCATGAAAATGAATTGAAAAATGTCAATTGTGACCGAATCCTTATAGAAAATTAAAACATAACACATGGTAAGTAACCTAATTCCTATAGTCATCCTTTAGATCCCCACAACCAATCAGACAATGCCACATATCTAGTATGTTTCTCATATAATGTACATATTCAAATGAACATATATTTTGATTCAAAGCTATAAATATCTCATTGGAAATATCATAACATGTGCTACAATCTAGGATCTTCAAAATCAGATGTTAGCAGGATTTGGTAGGTGATAATAGGAAAAGATGATTCAGGCAATTAATATGCATTTTTAGGCGACTCAAACACCCATATTGAATGAGATATGGCCTCTCTCCTTCTTCTAAAAAATACCTGACTTGGAGAAATGGATTTGAAAAATCTCAATGTTGTTTTACAGGAATTCAATGCACCTTTTATGTGGTTGGATCCTTGAATATGAGTTTCTCTCTCTTTTTCCTCCTCTTTCTTGCTCCTATCTTCTATATAATGTAAGGTAATGCCCATTTGTAAAGGTTGGACCGTCTTAGAATGTAATGACATTATTGAGAGAAGTGCATTACTATTTGGAGTTACAAGCCTTAGATATAGAAATTTGCAAGGCATTTCTTGCCTCCCTCCTCCATTGTAATAGTTTGTTCATTCTTTTGAAGCAATAAAATCTCTTCTCTACCTTAGACTCTATTTATTGCATTTTATTTTCTCTCCATTGTAATTTTGGTGTGTTGTGCATGTGTTATTATTTGTGGGGATTTATTACTATTATTCTCCATGGGAATGAGAATTTGAAAGTTGTTTTAGACTATGGCACTCAAGTCTTCCCTTCCTTTCTTCCTTTCCTCTCATTTCCACTCATCTAATAGTGTATTTCCCCCTTCTTTCTAGTGTTATCACCTATGTATCTTATGATTTCCCCTTTTAATGCATCTCTCTCTTCGCATGGTCCAATATATTATTAGACTAGAGTTAGATAGATTAATTTCCTTCCTTAGTAATAGTTTTATAATTTGGAATAGGTAGAAGAAGCCAAATTTATTTGGAGGTCTGTCTCAAGTGCAAGTCCCACAACTTGGAGATAGTCCCATGTTATCTCAAAGCCTCAGATCTTATTGACTCAGGTGTGGGTACAATTTTGAGATCCAAGAGTTTTGGCACACCCGGTGAGACACTGATAAAGTTTAAAAAAAACTTTGATAAGTTTTGGTGTGTGTGTTTTAGTGATTTCTAGTCTTTGGAGGCTCATTGTAACACATTAGGTGACTCCAATATCCTTATCTACTAGTTTTAGCAGTCAGAGCACCCTTTTACATGAGAAGGATATGAATAAGAAAGAGCATAGTGAGTGGATGATATATTGGATATTAACAATTGTCTCCAAGAAGAATATAAAGAGGAAAAACATTTCAAATATCACCATATTCTCCATGTCAAATTCTCTCAAAACCTCCTCCTAGTAGACCTTTTTTGTGCTCTATTAGAGTCTTAAGACCCATTCTAATCATGATGCATCAAAGTAATTTTATTTTTGTTTGCTTCAGCGGTGGTATTCCTTTACTACTCAATGCACACCATGACATACCAGTGGCTATACTTAAAATATTGTCCTCTTTCACTTGTGAGAATCATACTACCCCTAATGATCACATTTAAGACATTCCAAATGTGTGCTCAGTTCATCTAGTTACAGAAGATGATGTTGTATTTAGGATCCTTGCTTCTTCACTAAAGGGAAAGGAACTTTAATGCTACATAATATTAAGAACATCCTTTAGTCACAATTGGAACGAGCTTGGCACATCACTTTACAATAAATTTTAGGAGAAAGTAGATAACATATCCTTTTTGTAGTAGCTAACAACCATTGAGAGAGCTCCCAATGAGCTCATGTCTAACTTCAATTTCAGATTTCATAAAACATGGGAGAAAATTCCACCTCTCTTGGGACCAAATCCATAAGGTGATTTCCTTTATTTGTTAAAAGCTTTGAATTATGACATTGCAGTTATGATACAGTATAACGGTGCTATGAAATTACCTGATGCTTATCCAATAGCTATTATGGATGAAAATTGTCTAATATAAGCTGGATATAAAGCCCCTAGATTACCTATGCCTCTATTCCCTTAATTGCCTCAAGTACGTCCTCCTTTTATTTCTCCCAATCTTGAGAAAAGTTCCCAACGTGGTGCCCCTACATTATACTCTCCCCAAAAGTAAAAATAAGATGGAGAAATGAAATCCTTGATTATAAATTTGTCAAAAAAAGTCATTTCCTTGGAAAAATAATAAGCTCAATCCTTTATAAATTATCCTAACAAAGGGATTCCTTCTATTCAAGGATTTAATCAAAGCTATCAGCCCTATAAAAACCAATATCCAAATAAAAGATATGGTAAAATAAGCAAACCGGTATTTGGAATAATCAAAATCCATACCCCCTTGTTCAAACATTTTCTCCAACTCAGTCACTCACTACCGCTAGCTTAAGTAAAGCATTAATTCAAGTGAAAAATAATATGATACAAGAAATAGAGTGGTGATTTCCTTACAAGTAGGCACATACTCAACATATTTACAAAAATTATTTGTGTGTAGGATTTCATGATTCAAAATTCTTCCAATCAGCATGAACCATCCATGGAAGTGTGTTAGCCTAACCATGAAGAAGCTCAAGTGGTAAATCTTGAGACTAATCTTAAGTTATTTAGGGTTTATGAATTTTGTGCAATGAATCAAATCATGGAAAACTCCAATGTACCGCACACTCAAGTGGCTTACAATACAAGGTACAAGAAGAGAGTGTTGGAAACTCTTGCACAACCTTCACCTTCTTTCAATCAGACCTAGTTTTTATCTAATGAGGTTGTGCATGAGAGCACACACAGGGTTACACATGGATCTAATGTGGAAAAGAAAGTTTCTTAACCAAAGGTCCTTGTTCCAACCTCGAAACAATCAAGAAAACATAATGTTATACCTCAAATGCACAAATTCATGGGCCTTCCTCTCAATATCGTTGATAAAATGAAAAATAAAAATGTTAATATAACACTGAGGGATAATTTGGATTTTCCATCTCAAATCATCCTTTTACATGAATATCTTGCACAGATCCCTCAAAAAATTCAGTTGTTCAAATGACTCATGTGTCTATCAATTTTTTCAAAACAGAGGATAAACAAGAAAAAAATTTGTGAAGACTCCACCTTTTTATATGTCTCTAATAATGGGAAAACATTTGGTTCATAATTGCATGATTGAATCAGGTGCCAGAACTTTTGTGATGCCTAAACATATTTTTGATATCCTAGGCCTTAAGTACAACCCCATTTCTATAAGTGTTTTGTAACTTGATGGCTTGATTATCAACATCCTAGGGCATCAAATATCTTGAGTTTACCCTACATGCTTGTACAAGTCTAACTATAACTCAAGACCTGTTAGTCATTGACCTATCTCCTTTGTTTTCCATTTTCCTATCATGATATTTTATGGCCAAAGTGGGTGGCTACTTGTCTTCAGATTGGTCTCACATGCTTATAAGGACTAGATATGGCACTAGATTTACCATATAATTTGAGCCTATATTTTTTTATCATATTGAGTCGTATGATCCCACTCCTCTCAAATCTAAGTATCTCATACATTCAGATCAAGAACATGAGTCAGTTTCAATAGATAATCCAATTCCTCATTCAATACCCAATATTTTATTAGATGAATGGGATAAAGAATATTATGATATTGATCCATATGATATAGTTGTTGAAACTAGAACTGGAACACATTGCATTCATGAATAAGAATCCAATTTTCCTATACCACTCAAGAAAGAAAAGGATAGTGCTTCTGGAATATGGAAAATTCTCTTTGATGGTTCTAGGAGAAATAATAACGCAGGGGTATGTTTTGTATAAATTTATACAATAAATGATAAATTATTCTTTTCTCATAGATTGTAATTTTCATGTTCTAAAAATGTGGAAGAGTATGAAGCACTGGTATATGGTTTTTTATTGCTAAAAATAGATGAATTTAAACATTACAAATATTTGGAGATACTAAATTGGTCATCCACCAAGTGAGAAATAAGTGAACTATAAAGAATAATGGATGACAAGGAGTCAATTTATGCATTTAAGTTCATGCTCTATGGTTTTGAGTTGTGGTGAGTGAGAGTGAGTTTATTGATATTTCTTAATTCACCTATAACTACACTACTCAACCAGGGTCAAAATGGAGTTTGAGTGGATTTTAAATATGGTTATTTATGGTGTAAAGGAGAAAAATGTATCGAAGGGGAAGAAAGGTAACCTTTGATCAAGATGGTGACAAATGGAAGCATCCAAGCAAGTACTTTACGGAGCTGGGAGACATCATATAGAAAACCAACAAAGGGGGCTTGCTCATGAGCACTCTTTCTTGTCCCCTTGGGACAAAGGGACAAGAGGGAAAGAAAATGGTGCAATGGAGCAAGGTTCTGACACATGGAAGTGATAAAAAATGACTAAGTATGGAAAATAATACTCACACCTCTCTCAAACTCAACTTTGACTATACCCTAGTTGAATTGATTGCACATGGGTGTGATGGTAGGTTAACATGATGCTCTTTGGTGAAATTTCTTGTCCCCTTTGTCCCCTTGTGACAAAGTAGTAGGAAAGGGCACTATGGATCAAGGTTATGACACATGGTAGTGAGGAAAATTGACTAAGTATGGGAAATGGGACACCATGAGTAAAGTTTTCCACCGAGGGAGCATGGAACAATGTTTTGGGGTAAAAAATTATATGATTTTGACTGCAAATAAAATATTTCAAGAAACCTTTGATGCTCAGACCAAATATGATATTTCGACCTTGTAGATAATTCCAATAGATTTCCAATGCCTATTTTTTCTATTAACTCCTTTTGTGACTCCCATAATTATATAGAGATGTTAGATTTGACCATTTATATTTCATTCCTTGCACTCAGAAACCCAGTCTTACATAGTTTCCTCCTGAATGAGATTTTATTTCCTAAACTTTCCTAAATTTATTCAAAAATATTCAATAATCTCTAACACATTCATCATATGATTTATAATTTTTATGAATGTTCCTAGAAGGTGTTTACTAACTCTTAAATTGTCGAAAATGGAATTTTTAGGCCTCTAAGAAGACTTGTCTTTCATCAAAATTCACTGAATTAAATCATCAAATTGTTTAATAATACCTACACACCAAAACAAACTAAATGATATTGTTAATAATTTCCTATTAGAATTGATGAGGGTTGAATTGGAGACATGTTGGCCAAAGGAAGGATGTACAATGATAGGGAAGCCTAATTTTCAACTATGGGATTTAGTTATCATGCTTCAAAATTTTAAATTTTTATGCTAGTTATTTTTCATGAAAACACTATGTGAGACCTTCTCTTGAATTTCACATTATCAAAATTCATGAAAATACAAAATTTACAACCCATGATACGAGTAAAAGTGTAATTTTATAAGCTGCTAGAGGAGAAGATGTCAAGAACACATATTGATAAGGAAATAATGAATCAACTTAGGAGAAGAATTCAACATAATATTTTAAAATATAAGGGAAGATGATCTCAATACCAGTGGAAGAATCCTCAATTTATCCAATTTGTACCATAAATGTGAGAGAAAATCAATTCTAAATAAAAACACATGTTCTAATAATCATGTTTTAACTTTTCTTCAGATGGGGAAAAACATCCCCATTGCCACAAAGGCGATTGCACAACTACTGCTTTGATAATAGGTAGATTATGCAACCACCTCTAAAAGATAGGGAAAAAAGGATAGAGAGTATGAAGTTATAAATTAGAGTAAAATTTTGAGTTGAGTCCAAAGGGGGATGGAGAGGACAGGGAGGGATCTGGATAGCATTTTATCTCAGAGGGAGTTTTTGTCATCAATGGAGACTTGCCTCTTTTCAATGTTATACCATGTAATTTATGGGTGTGTAGAGTCTCCCTAGTAATAAACGACATGCATCCATTGGAATAAAATCATAATGAATCTCATCCTTATAATTATTTTCTATAGACAATTTAATCATACATATCTTATCTATTCTATCTTCAATCCCTTTCTAAAATATGAGACAATATGGAAAAGAATTTTTTCACATTTCAATCATAATTCATCTACCATTTCTTTGGAAACCATATTTTCACATCTTCGGCCATTAATGATATTTTTATATAACTTTGCTCCAAATTTGTTATTGGGTATTGTTGTCCACTCAAAATTCCCTGCTCTTATGAAAGTAAAAATTTCAAAATTTTGAGTTTAAGTGTCTTCTCCAATGTACCGAAGTCGTGAAATTGAGAAAATCTACGTTTTTGGGTCATTTTGTGTGATTTTCGGGCATGTCGGAACTTTTTGTCCCAACTGTCCCAAGTTTAAAAGTGCGTTCTGTTCCCCCGATCGGCCGATTGCCCCGAAGATTGTCTTTTTCGGGCCTGTCGGAACTTTTTGTCCCAAGTGTCCCAAATGGAATTGTGCAAGTTGTTTCATTTTCGGGCCGAAACACCCGAACCACGTACTTCCCTGTACTTGCGTCCCAAATGTCCTAAAATTTTCTGGACTCTTTGTCACCTTTTCGCCCGAGCCGGCCGAGTCGCATGTTTCGCACATTCACGTCTCCTATGTCCCTAATGAACCAAGTGTCATTCGTGCTTATTTTTCCCACTCTACCCGAATATCATGCTTATTCAAATTAGTAGGTATGTATTAAATGCGCATTTATGACCTTTCTCTCTCCTAAACAGCTATATAACGAGCATTCCCCCTTTGCATTTTTCACACTACTTCCATGCTGTCTTTTTCTCGAACCCTTGCAATTTGAAAACCTGCATGTGTGTCCCCCTCCCTCTGTATTTCCTTTCCGAGTCTGGTTTGCGGTTCTGTCCTCCTAGTTGCTATCAATATGAAGATCAAGTTTCAGGGACAGGAACAAATTTCGCCACTTGAGTCTGCCGTTCACAATATTGGGGACAGTGAAGCTCGTCATCTTGATTTCAGTGATTTTTGGGCAAGAATGGTGGACGCAAACCCTACACCAATGGCGCAGATGATTCACGATAGCGGTTTGGCTTTTGCTAGAGGTTTCCCAATCTCGGTGCAATGTGCTGATACAGTGCTTTCATGCGGAGCTCACTTCCACCCTGATTCGAGTGAATTAACCAATGTACACGGGGAACTTATTGCCAGGATAGATGCTGCTGCCATTAGCACTGCACTAAGGATCCCGGAGATGGATAATGCCATTGTTGTTTCTCAGGATCAAGCACAGGCCCTGTTTAATCAAGATAGCGACAAATTCAAGGCACGGGTGGCGAAGTCATGGCTTAAAAACCCTAGGAAGGGAGCGTCTCGTCTATCCAAGACTCTCTTCCGAGTAGATTTCAATGAAGAGTTGTCAGACTTCATAATCTTGTTGGCTCGGGTTATGGGCTTACCTTCTACTAATGAGCTCCATTTCTGGATGTGCCCGCTCATTAGTATGGTGTACGAGGGAACTCAAAACATCAATTGGGCAGAAATCATCAGCATGAATTTGACAGAGCAGCTATCCAATGTACAGCAAAAGAAGAAGTTCTACATGACCTCGTACCTGATGTATACCCTGGCAGCGTCACGGCAATGGTTTGGCTTTTCTTACATTGACGCTCACAAAGATGATCCAGTATATGCTTATTACCTGCAGTTCACCCTGGAGACCAGCAATCACAATTTTAGAAGGGTAAATGATGCTTTCACCATGTACGTGGTCAGGCTGCTCGAAGGTGATACTGCCAGAAGATTTTCTGATGAGGCCATGAATCTGATATCACGCTACGGTGCTTATTTCATACAATTCAGAAAATTCTCCTATATTAGGCTTGCCAGCTATCGAGAGCACCCCTCTGCGGCTTCCCATGTTCTGCAATGATAAGATGGCCTTGATTGAAGTATGCAGGTAGTTAGAAAAACTGCACAGAACCTGCAGGGACAAGAAGATTTCTGGTTTGCACTTTCCCATCTCTTTGGGAAATTACACTTGTAAAACAGCCCTGGATGCACAGAACATAGAGAGAGCCCTGGTTCCTATCACTGTCCATTTCTTCAAACCAAGAACTTGCTTCGACTTGAAGAAGTTCATTGAGCATAACATCAAGATAATCTATCATCACAGGGTAGATACAGAAGACTATTGGGCTGACTGTGCAGATGATTTTGAGGCTCAGGAGAAGGTATTGTGGCAGGTTCTCCCTGCAATTGATCCAAGAACTCAGCTTTGTACGAAGTTCCCGAAGGACTCTAGGATGACAACTCTGACCTATACTCATATGAGTATGATAACGTGATTAAGCACACTCCTTTGGAGGACTTGGATTGGAACAGGAAGGAAAAAGATGATCTGGCTGAGATCCTTGCTCCAGTTTTGGTCAGGACCAAGGTCTGGTTTGACAGGAAGGTTCGAGAACTCAGAAGGCACTCAGGAGAGTCCTCTTCCAAGGATGTTTCAACACCAAGGAGAGAGGCATCGGTTCCCAGGTCAGAAACACCAGTGCAAACCCCGCCTGCCTCATCAATACAAGGACCTACAGCTTCCACTCCTTCTTCATCCACTCAAGTGTACCAGAAGAAACTCAAGGAGGTTAAGAAGGAGCCTATGGAAAAGGATTCTCCGAGGAAGCAGGTGAGAAGTGCCTTTGGGACCAGAGAACATCATTGTTCTCAGCGAAAGTGAAGAGAGTGAAGTACCAGCCCCAGCAAATGCTCCTGAAGATCCAACAGATGAAGATAAGGAGGTCCAAAGCACTGTGCTTCCAAGTGCCATTGTTTCTTCTGCAGTGACTGTCTCTAGCGCCCCCACTCACATTTCAACTTGAGACAACAGCTGCGCAAACCTTGAGTATCATGAGCTCTATGTCTCTTGGTCCTCTTGCCCCTCCTGCTGCTTCCTCTTCCTCTTTTGTGTGGGTTCAACCTTTTGTTGACAGTAGAAAGAGGAAATCTTCCTCTCGTAGCTCAGGGCCAAATTTTGATGCTGTGGCAGCCATGTTGGGCACTACTCCTTCTCATGCCAAGAAAGCCAAAGTCACCTCCAGAATAGTGTCTGATGCTCAAGGTCAGTAATTCCTGGAGATTGCTAAGCCTACAGTAGACAAATCAGAAGCAAGACTTGGTGGCATCTGACTTGGAGCTTTCAAGAATTCCAATGGGAGAGTCTACTCCTGAAGGTGAGATCCATAACCTCCAGGAAACAGTCACAAGAGTCATTGGGAGGGTAGAGAAAGGGCAGCAAACTATTGAACAGTTGGAGGAACAAGCCCAGATTCTCACAGGTTTCATCAAATCTCTTTTGTCTAAGGACAAAGTTTTGGACCCTACCCCATTGACTACTCTTCCACCACCTGTAGTTTTGAGCCAAGATGAAGTGTAGAGTATCAAAGACATGCACAAGTATTCTGTCTATGGCAGAGCTGTGGAGGCCATGGTATAAGATATGCTTATTGCAGGATTGAACTTCATCGATGAAGCTTTCAAACTCCACGGGAAGGTGAGAAATTTGCAACAGAAGTTCTCCTCCACTATCGAGGTCATAGATAAAGAGCTCAAACTCTGGAGCAGTTGCATAGTAGACCTCCGTCTTATAGGACAGACAGATGAGAACATTTTGTTGGAAAATAATGTTTTTGATGATGCAAAGGATAATCTGTCGAAGTCCTGGGTTTACAGTGTGGAATGGAAGATCAAAGTTTTGGAGGAGGCTTTGGGAGAGCTAAAGAATAGCTGGCAGAAGGGAGAAGCTTTCAAGACGCTGGTTATATCAGCTTTCAAAGATATTCATTGTCATCTTCAAGATGAAACTTCTGGTGTGTCCCTTTCCTTGCAAGAAATCAAATCTCAATTCAGAGCTTATGTCAAAGATAATCTATTCATGGAAAGCTCCATCTCCAAAGAGAAAATGAAGGAGGTCTGCTCTCTTCAATCTGCCATTGAAGAAGCAAATAAAGATTATCATACTCATATCGAGTTTGATAAAGAAATGGAGAAGTGTCTCGGATTTTGGGGTCAGTCTACAGCCAACACGTCAGTTCCTCGTGGCAGAGACATAGCTGAGGCATTGAAGTGATTCAGGCAGCGAATTTTGAAGTCGGTGGGCCCCTCTCAGTCATAACCACCTGTCTCTCTTCTCCTTATTCCTTCTCTTCTTTTCTAATTCTTTTTCTCGGATTCATTGTAATAAGTTGAGGTATTGCGATTGGAAATCCTTAACTAATCTTTAGTTAAAAGAAGTAGTTACAAAGAGTAACTGATTTGTAAGCTATATAATGGCCTCTCCACGCCATTTTGAGGAGGAGGGAAGAACTTGGCTTATTTTCTGAAAAGTGTAAATATATCATAAAGAAATCAATACAGAAGGACTTTCCATTCTTTGTCTATCTGATCTCTGTTATTCCTAAGATTTCATTTATTTTCTTTGTGAAGATCATTTGTCTCAAGTTTGTTAGTCTTACCGATTGCATACTCTTCAACTTTGTAAGCCTGGTGATCTTGTATAACCAAGAAGGAACTTTGTGTCCTTGATTAATGAATCTGTGTTATGTTAAGAAACTTTGTGTTCTATCAGATGTTATTTACAGAACTTTGTGTCTTTGAATTCCATCTTATTTATCCAATACAAATGATCTTGTTTCAATTTATTGTGACTTCGCATACATAAAGAATTACTCTAATATCTATAATTCTGTATGTTGCCTTTCTGCTCTTTCCCATACTCTCATTTCCTCAGTCCTTTTGTAATTGATGATCTTCATAGAAAACACTTTCGTAATATTCAAGTTTAACCAACAAATCATGTTTTGTACATTTGTAAATAGGTTCGTTTCTGAATAAGGGAACCTCTCCCATTAAAGAGGAGGGACTTCTTGTCCCCTGACTGTTGCTCTTCGTAAAGTCCTATCTAACGACCAACAGTTTTTTGGTGACTCCGCTGGGGATAATCATATTCCAGTTCTGTTATTTTTCGATCATCTTTTGATCTGGCGACTCCGTGTTTTACTCGAGGGAGAAGGAGCCCTTGGTATTGAAGATTCTCAGTTTCAGATTTTGGAGCAGCAGGGTTTTCCTTTTCCCTTCAACAAGAAATAGAAGGACTCGTTCGACAAGCACTCCACCTGCTCAAAATAGAATTCCTACGGATGGTACTCCTTTAGAGCCAGCTAGCCCTAATCTGCGAGCTTTGATTCTTGCTGGTGTTGTGGTTCGTCTCCAAGCCATTTTTCCAAGAATGGCGATACCATTGCCCTGGGGTCACCATGTCGGGCCCCTTGCTCTTCCTCAGCCTTTGCATGAGTTACCCAGGGGTAACTGGAAGAACTTTCCTAAGTTCAAAGGTGATGGCAAAGTGCATCCTGATGAACACATCGCGGCCTTCATTAGTTGCGTGTGGAGTCCTGGGAGTTGAGCACGAAGACGTCTCCATGAGACTGTTCGTTGAGACTTTACAAGATAATGCTGCTGATTGGTTCTATCACCTTCCGGCTGGTACTATCACTAGCTGGGACACCATGAGAACTAGGTTTGAAAACCGTTTCAAACCAGCAGAAGATGTGCATGCCTTGCTAGCTCAAATTTCTCAGATAAAGAAAGATTCACCAGAACCCATGAGAGAATTTGTGGCCTGGTTCAACAGATTGATCAACAAAATTCCTGTAAATACTCGACCTGTTGATCAAATCCAAAAATGTTTCTTCCTAAATGCTCAAACGCCTGAAGTCAGCTATGCGCTGAGAACGGCTAATCTCGTGACATTGGTGGAGGATCAAACTCTTGCTGTTAGTGTCGAGGATGATCTGATCATGTCAGGAAAGTTGAGGAGAGACCCTTCCAAATCTAAGTCTGTTGCTTCCTCCTCCTCCACTCCTAGACCTAATACTGATCCGTTAGTCCAAAAGCTTGCGAATGATCTCATTGCTATAAAGAAACAATTGGCTCAGCATGCCCCTTATGCAGATGTTCCAAGGAGGAATTTTCAGCCCAGAAATCATTTTCCTTCTTCTCAAAAAAGACTAGCACTTGAAGGACCTCCTGTTAAAGTTCCTGTGAATGCAACCTGTGAAGTTGAAGAGCCAGATGATGATGAGGATAATGAATCTTGCGAGGAGTTTGTGGATGAATTTGATGATGAAGCAGAGGAACTTGAGGGATCTCGAGTTAATTTATTCACCACTGAGGGCATTGATGATGGAGATGATTATGATGAAGTGGGTAGCAGACATGAATAGCGAATCATTTGTTGTCATGACTCGAGAGTAGACAAATCAGAGGGAGAAGGTGACGCAGCCCATCAAGAAATCTAAGGAGCAGTCGGCAACTATTCCTGTAATTGCAAAAAGAGGATCTCCTATCCCTACTTCATCTGCACCAAAGGTGAGTCCTGTCAATCCTCCTAGCAAAGTTCCTTCTTTTTCTCCTAAAGTTGATAAGCCTAGAATTTCAAATGATGATGGCCCATCCACTTCTGGGTCTTTTGATATTATTGATCATCTGAAAAAGACTAAGGTTCAAATCTCAGAGGCCAAAGTATTATCAAACTCATCCCAAAGCTTTTGCCAAAATGATTCAATTTGTTAATTCCCATTCCAAAACCACCTCTAAAGGCCTTTTACCTACTCCTTCTTCTGCACCACAGCCTAGTTTGGTAGCTGCTGTCACCTCGCCTGACGACAAAATTAAACCATTTTATGTGACACTTCTTATAGCTGGTCATAGGCTCAGTAATTGTGTCATTGACTCAGGAGCCTCAGATAACGTGATGCCTGCTAAAGTAGCTCATGCTTTAGGCCTGAATCTCACACGCACTTATGGATCTTGTTACTCCATGGAGAGTAAAGAAGTGCCCCTGATCGGAAGAATTAAGGATGCACAAGTGGCTTTTGCTGCTTTGCCTGAAAAGAGAGTTTTGGCTACCATCTTGGTTGCAGATATTCCTCCTTCATACGGGATGTTGCTAAGTAGGAACTTCTGTAAGGATGTGGGCAGAGAAATCCAAATGGATTGGTCACATGCACTCATACCTGTTAATGGACAAATGAAGAAGTTGATGCCCGAGAAGTAATCGGAATATATTGTGCAAAAAACGGACGATCCTAAAGCACAAATACTCTATGAGGATATGGGTCATGGCAATTACATGATTATGTCCCCTGATGAAATCCAACTTCCCAGAGTGTCACCTAAAAATCCTAATGGTGTTTGGATTTTAGAGTTTGATGGAAGTTGTTCCTCAGCTGGTTCTGGAGCTGGTGTCTTACTAGTGTCACCTGAAGGAAACCTACATCCATTTTCATTTAAGTTACAGTTCGAAAATACTAATAATACAGCAGAGTATGAGGCTCTCATTCTTAGACTGCAAGTAGCCAAAGAACAAGGTGTGAAGAATCTTCTGGCTCATGGTGATGCATAATTGATTATAAAGCAAGTCAGAAGCCTTTTTCAAGTAAAAAATGGAAGGCTTGAAACATTACCGGAATCAGGTTTGGGATTCCATTGAATTTCTTGACGCTTTCTCCATTGAGGCAATACCTAGGGAGAAGAACAGCAGGGCTGATTCACTGAGCAGTCTCAGGGTCACTACTGATTCCTCATCCTGAATTCTCTCAGGATAAGTTCACCATTGAGATGGTCCATCGGCCTAGTGTACCTGATAATACCAATAACTGGAAAGTTTTCAATGATGATCAACATTTGCTTTCCTTCCTGGAACTCAAGGGTAATTTCGAACAACTGTATTTTGAGGGAAGTGACAACCTACCTCGTGAGAGTGTGCCCTTTGACAAAGCAGTCACCCAAGGGGAAGAAACAGATCAGGATGGATGCATCAATCTCAAAGGAAACAAGATTCCTAAAGGTTTGGTGAGTTTGGAGGAACTATTTCGATAAACATGACAGGTATGTGAAGTCTAGAGCTTCTACTGGACCTCACCAATCAGCTGAGTATGATAAGATTGATATTGGGAGTTCTACTGACCCTAAGCTCGTGAACATTGGAAAATGTTGCACAGCAGATGAGAGGAAGAAAGCAATTTCTCTTTTAAAGAGGTATAAGGATGTTCTCGCTTACTCTTATGAAGATTTGAAAGCTTTCAAACCAAAAGATATGCAGCACTCTATTCCTCTTAAGCCTGGAATTAAGCCTTTCAAGCAGAAACAGAGGCAATACAACCCCAAAATAGCTGACACCATCTTTCAGGAAATACAGAAGTTGTTGAAGGCTAAAATCATTTTTCCCATTCACCATTCAACATGGATTGCAAATATTGTGCCTGTTAGGAAGAAAAATGGTGAGATCCGCATCTGTGTTGATTTCAGGAACCTGAATCAGGCTTCTTTGAAAGATAATTATCCTTTGCCTATGATGGATCAGGTCTTGCAAGCAGTAACAAGATCTGAAATGTTATCTATGCTTGATGGATTCTCGGGATATAATCAGGTAGAGGTTGATACTGTAGATCAACACAAAACAGCTTTCACTACTCCTTGGGGTACCTTTGCCTACAAGAGAATGCCTTTTGGGCTCATTAATGCTGGTGCCACTTTTCAGAGAGCTATGGATCTGGCTTTTGGAAGCTTAAAAGGGAAGTGTATTGTCATATACCTTGATGACTTGACAGTGTTTTCTAAAACAAGGGCGGATCATTTTGATCACCTGGAAACAGTTCTGCTAAGATGCCGAGAGCATGGGATTTCTTTGAATCCTAAAAAATCTGTCTTTTGTGTTACAGAGGGAAAACTATTAGGGCACATTGTCTCCAAAGATGGTATTAAGATTGACCTTGAACGAGTACAAGCTATCCAGCAAATTCCTCTCCCAACCAGTAAAAAGGGCGTGCACTCCTTCTTTGGTAAGATCAATTTTTTAAGAAGATTCATCCCTGATTTTGTAGAGTTAACTCTGAATATTTCTCAGATGATGAAAGGGAAATAAACATTTGGTTGGTCTTTGGAAGGAAAGGGATCCTTTGAAGGTATTAAGAGAGCTATCGCTAAAACTCCAGTTTTGGCCTGTCCTGATTTTAGTAAAGATTTCATCATCTATTGCTATGCTACAGATAATACCTTGGCTGCTGTCGTTAACTCAAGAAGACTCTAATGAGCATGAACTCCCAATTGCGTTCATGAGCTATATTCTGAAGGATCATGAGTTAAAATACACCATGATGGAGAAGCATGCTTTTGCAGTGGTCAAAGCTGTTAAGCAGTTTCGTTTTTATATCCTCAACTCTCACTCCATGGTGTTGGTTCCAGATACAACTGTTAAGTCAATTATCACACAACAAGAATTTGGATCCAAGAGAGGGAATTGGGTTGCTAAGGTCCAAGAGTATGACATTGACATCAAACCGACCAAGCTGGTTCGTGGAAAAGGTCTTTGTGAGCTCATTGCTGAAGGAGCTAAGCATGAATTGCTGGAGAGACAAAGTTGGCCTTCCTACCGTTCTATTCCTTAGCTCAGTTGATGAATGGTATGCTGATATCACCCATTTTCTCACCTATGGGGAATGTCCCTCTCATTTAACTGCCAAAGAAAAGAGGACTGTTAAATTGAGGTCAGTGCAATATGTATTGTGGGAAAATGCTTTGTTCAAGCGTGGCTTAGATGGGAGATTTTTGAAATGTGTGGACAAGGAACAACAGAGAAAGTTGCTCTCAACTTTTCATGATCAGGCATGTGGAGGGCACTATTCATCAACGGTCACTGCTCACAAGATACTTCGTGGAGGATATTACTGGCCTTCCCTGTTCAGAGATGCGTCCAAGTGGGTGGATAAATGTGAGGCTTGTCAGACCTTTGTGGGAAGACCTAAATTGGCTTCCTTGCCTCTCAAGCCAGTTGTGATTGAGGAACCATTTCAACAGTGGGGTTTGCACTTCATTGGTACACTTAATCCTACTTCTAGTGCTCGTCACACTCATGTACTAATTGCCATAGATTATTTCACCAAATGGGTAGAAGCTATTCCAGTTAAGAGCACTACTTCTGAAGTGGTATGCAGCTTCATCAAAGAGAACATCTTGGTAAGGTATGGTGTACTTAACAAGATTGTAACAGATAATGCCTCGAATTTCTTTTCAACTGAGATAATGGAGTTTTTCTATGGGTTATGGCATTTCTTTGGCTCACTCTTTAGATTACTACCCTCAGGGAAACGGGCAAGCAGAATCCACTAACAAAAATCTGGTGACTATTATAAGGAAGTTAGTTAATGAGTTCTCAACGAAACTGGCACAAGAAGCTCTACGATGCTCTTTGGGCAGACAGGATCACACCAAAGAGAGCTATTGGAATGTCTCCTTTCCAAGTGGTATATGGAGTAGAAGCTCAACTGCCAGTAACAGTGGAACTGCCGGCCTTGCATCTAATGAAGGCCATTGAAGATACCAGTTTCAGTAATGCTTTGGATAAGAGAATTATGTACATCCACAAACTAAATGAGGACAGATTGGAGGTTGCTGATCGGATATCTGTTCATCAGCAGAAGGTAAAGTTCCTGTTTGATAAGAAAGCTAGGTTCAGATATTTCCAAGTTGGAGACACTGTGCTGTTATGGGACAAAAGGCAATGAACCTCGTGGCAGCCATGGAAAATTTGATTCCATTTGGCTCGGGACCTTTCAAGATCAGACACTTTTCTGCTAAGAATTCTTTTTATCTTGATTACATGGATGGTTCTTCTCTCCCACTTCCTTATAGTGGGGCAGTACCTCAAGTTGTTCAAGTCATAGGTGATTAGGGAGTCCTTTGTATACTCTATACAGTGTTTTTTTTTTTCTTTCCTTTTTGTTTTGGTGTGTTGTCCTCTGTATTGATCTATTTTTTTTGACTCCGTGGCCAAAGGGATAAGGTACTGGTCTGCTTCCCCGAGTTTTTCTAAATTCTTGCCTTGTCTCATTCCTTGAATTTATGCCAAGTCATCCCCAGAAGGGAGCTAGCTGTTGTCCACTCAAAATTCCCTGCTCTTATGAAAGTAAAAATTTCAAAATTTTGAGTTTAAGTGTCTTCTCCAATGTACCGAAGTCGTGAAATTGAGAAAATATGCGTTTTTGGGTCATTTTGTGTGATTTTCAGGCATGTTGAAACTTTTTGTCCCAACTGTCCCAAGTTCAAAAGTGCGTTCTGTCCCCGATCGGCTGATTGCCCCAAAGATTGTCTTTTTCGGGCCGCGTCGAAACTTTTTGTCCCAATTGTCCCAAAATGGAATTGTGCAAGTTGTTCCATTTTTGGCCGAAACACCCGAACCGCGTACTTCACACTTTTATGTTCCAAGTGTCCTAAATCAAATTGTGCAAGTTGTTCCATTTTCAGACGAAACACCCGAACCGCGTACTTCACGTACTTGCGTCCCAAATGTCCTGAACTTTTCTGGACTCATTGTCACCTTTTCACCCGAGCCGGCCGAGTCGCGTGTTTCGCGCCCTTTTGTCCCAAATGTCCCAAAAGGGATTTGTGCATCTTTTCCCCATTTCACCCGAATCGCCCAAACCGCGTGTTTCGCGCATTCGCGTCTCACATGTCCCAAATGAACCAAGTGCCATTCGTGCTTATTTTTCCCACTCTACCTGAATATCATGCTTATTCAAATTGGTAGGTATGTATTAAATGTACATTCATTGTCTCTCTTCTCCTAATCGGCTATATAACGAGCATTCCCCCATTGCATTTTTTGCACTACTTTCATGCTATCTTTTGCTCGAACCCTTGCAATTTGAAAACCTGCACGTGTCCCCTCCCTCTGTAATCCCTTTCCGAGTCTGGCGTGCGGTTTCTGTCCTCCTAGTTGCTATCAATATGAAGATCAAGTTTCAGGGACAGGAACAAATTTCGCCTCTTGAGTCTGCCGTTCACAATATTGGGGACAGCGAAGCTTGTCATCTCGATTTCAGTGATTTTTGGGAAAGAATGGTGGATGCAAACCCTACACCAATAGCGCAGATGATTCACGATAGCGGTTTGGCTTTTTCTGGAGGTTTCCCAATCTTGATGCAATGTGCTGATACAGTGCTTTCATGCGGAGCTCATTTCGACCCTGATTCAAGTGAATTAACCAACGTACACGGGGAACTTATTGCCAGGATAGATGCTGCCACCATTAGCACTGCACTAAGGATCCCAGAGATGGATAATGCCATTGTTGTTTCCCAAGATCAAGCACAGGCCCTGTTTAATCAAGACAACGACAAATTCAAGGCGTGGGTGGCGAAGTCATGGCTTAAAAACCCTAGGAAGAGAGCGTCTCATCTATCCAAGACTCTCTTCCAAGCAGATTTCAATGAAGAGTTGTCCGACTTCATAATCTTGTTAGCCCGGGTTATGGGCTTACCTTCTCCTAATGAGTTCCATTTCTGGATGTGCCCGCTCATCAGCATGGTGTGCGAGGGAACTCAAAATATCAATTGGGAAGAAATCATCAACATGAATTTGGCAGAGCAGCTGTCCAATGTACAACAAACGAAGAAGTTCTACATGACTTCTTATCTGATGTATACCCTAGCTGCGTCACGGAAATGGTTTGGCTTTTCTTACATTGACGCTCACAAAGATGATCCAGTATATTCTTACTACCCGCAGTTCACCCTGGAGACCAGCAATCGTAATTTCAGAAGGGTCAATGACGCTTTCACCATGTACGTGGTCAGGCTGCTCGAAGGTGATACTGCTAGAAGGTTTTCAGATGAAGCCATGAACATGATATCGCACTACGGTGCTTATTTCATCCAATTCAGGAAGTTTTCTTATATCAGGCTTGCTGGCTATGAGAGCACCCCTTTGAGGCTTCCCATGTTCTGAAATGATAAGATGTCCTTGATAGAAGTATGCAGGTAGTTAGACAAATTACACAGAACCTGCAGAGACAAGAAGATTTATAGTTTTCACTTTCCCATCTCTTTGGGAAACTACACTTGTAAAACAGCAATGGATGCACAGAACATAGAAAGAGCCCTGGTTCCTATCACTGTCCATTTCTTCAAACCAAGAACTTGCTTCGACTTGAAGAAGTTCATTGAACAGAACATCAAGATAATCTATCACCATAGGGCACATACAGAAGACTATTGGGCTGATTTTGCAGATGATTTTGAAGCTCGAAGGAGGCACTATGGTAGGTTTTCTCTGCAATTAATCCAATAACTCGGCTTGCACCAGGTTCCTGAAGGACTCCAGGATGACAACTCTGACCTATAATCATATGAGTATGATAATGTGATTAAGCACACTTCTTTGGAGGACTTGGATTGGAACAGGAAGGAAAAAGATGATCTGGCTGAGATCCTTGCTTCAGTCTTGGTCAGGACCAAGGTCTGGTTTGACAGGAAGGTTCGAGAACTCAGAAGGCACTCAGGAGAGTCCTCTTCCAAGGATGTTTCAACACCACAGAGGGAAGCATCGACTCCCATATCAGAAACACCTATGCAAACCCCTCCTGCCTCATCAACGCAAGGACCTGCAGCTTCCACTCCTTCTTGATCCACTCAAGTATATCCGAAGAAACTCAAAGAAGTTAAGAAGGAGCCTATGGAGAAGGATTCTCCAAGGAAGTAGGTGGAAGTGCCTTTGGGACCCAGAGAACATCATTGTTCTCAGTGAAAGTGAAGAGAGTGAAGTACCAGCCCTAGCAAATGCTCCTGAAGATCCAACAGATAAAGATAAAGAAGTCCAGAGCACTGTGCTTCCAAGTGCCATTGTTTCTTCTGTAGTGACTGTCTCTAGCTCCCCACTCACATCTCAACTTGAGACAACAGCTGCTCAAACCTTGAGTGTCATGAGCTCTATGTCTCTTGGTCCTCTTACCCCTCCTGCTAATTCTTCTTCCTCTTTTGCGTGGGTTCAACCTTTTGTTGACAGTAGAAAGAGGAAATCTTCCTCTCAGATCTCAGGGCCAAATTTTGATGTTGTGGTAGCCATGTTGGGCACTACTCCTTCTCGTGCCAAGAAAGCCAAGGTCACCTCCAGAATAGTGTCTGATGCTCAAGGTCAACAATTCCTGGAGATTGCTAAGCCTACAGTAGACAAATCAAAATCAGACTTGCTGGCATCTCACTTGGAGCTCTCAAGAATTCCAATGGGTGAGTCTACTCCTGAAGGTGAGATCCACAACGTTCAGGAAACAATCACAAGATTCATTGGGAGGGTAGAGAAAGGGCAGCAAACTATTGAACAGTTGGAGGAACAAGCCTAGATTCTCACAGGTTTCATCAAATCTCTTTTGTCTAGGGACAAATTTTTGGACCCTACCCCATTGACTACTCTTCCACAACCTGTAGTTTTGAGTCAAGATGAAGTGTAGAGTATCAAAGACATACACAAGTATTCTATCTATGGCAGAGCTATGGAGGCCATGGTAGAGGATATGCTTGTTTCAGGATTGAACTTCATCGATGAAGCTTTCAAACTCCACGGGAAGGTGAGTAATTTGCAACAGAAGTTCTCCTCCACTATCGGGGTCATAGATAAAGAACTCAAACTCTGGAGAAGTTGCATAGTAGACCTCCATCTCAAAGGACAGACAGATGAGAACGTTTTGTTGGCAAATAAGGTTTTTGATGATGCAAAGGATAATCTGTCGAAGTCCTGGGTTTACAGTGTGGAATGGAAGATCAAAGTTTTGGAGGAAGCTTTAGGAGAGCTAAAGAATAGCTGGCAAAAGGGAGAAGCTTTCAAGACGCTGGTTATATCAGCTTTCAAGGATATTCATTGTCATCTTCAAGATGAAACTTCTGGTGTGTCCCTTTCCTTGCAAGAAATCAAAGCTCAATTCAGAGCTTATGTCAAAGATAATCTATTCAAGGAAAGCTCAATCTCCAAAGAGAAAATGAAGGAGGTCTGCTCTCTTCAATCTGCCATTGAAGAAGCCAATAAAGATTATCATACTCATATCGAGTTTGATAAAGAAATGGAGAAGTGTCTCGGATTTTTGGGACAGTCTACAGCCAACACGTCAGTCCCTTGTGGCAGAGACATAGCCGAGGCATTGAAGAGATTCAGGCAGCAAATTTTGAAGTCGATGGGCCCCTCTCAGTCATAACCACATGTCTTCTTCTCCTTATTCTTCTCTTCTTTTCTAATTCTTTTTTCATATTCATTGTAATAAGTTGAGGTATTGCGATTGGCAATCCTTAACTAATCTTTAGTTAAAAGAAGTAGTTACAAAGAGTAAGTGATTTGTAAGCTATATAATGGCCTTTCCACGCCATTTTGAGGAGGAAGAACTTGGCTTATTTTCTGAAAAGTGTAAATAGATCATAAAGAAATCAATACAGAAGGACTTTTTATTCTTTGTCTATCTGATCTCTGTTATTCCTAAGATTTCATTTATTTTCTTTGCAAAGATCATTTGTCTCAAGTTTGTTAGTCTTGCCGATTGCATACTCTTCGACTTTGCAAGCATGGTGATCTTGTATAACCAAGAAGGAACTTTGTGTCCTTGATTAATGAATATGTGTTATGTTAAGAAACTTTGTGTTCTAGTAGATGTTATTTACAGAACTTTGTGTCTTTGAATTCCATCCTATTTATCCGATACAAATGATCTTGTTTCAATTCACTGTGACTTCGCATACATAAAGAATTACTCTGATATCTATAATTCTGCATGTTTCCTTTCTGCTCTTTCCCATACTCTCATTTCCTCAGTCCTTTTGTAACTGATGATCCTTGTAGGAAACACTTTCGTAATATCCAAGTTCAACCATAAAATCACGTCTTGTATATTTGTAAATAGGTTCATTTCTGAATAAGGGAACCTCTCCCATTAAAGAGGAGGGACTTCTTGTCCCCTGACTGTTGCTCTTCTTAGAAGTCCTATTTGACGACCAACAGGTATTAAACAATATTTTTTACTCATGGCTCACTACCTTGAGAGTGTTGTGGGAAGTAATTGTTATTCTCATCATGAGATTTTTTCCCACATCAGGTGAAAATTTTGTCATGTCCTTCAACCTCATCTACAATCAAATTTACTTTAGGATGTTCCTCTTGTCTCCTCTCTTGTGCATGATACTATAGACATTGGATTTTCTATACCCTTATACATCTTGTGTACAAAAAATATAAGATCTACATGGGCCATCCTATCCTCTTCAACTTCAACAATTGTTATTTTCATAGTCTCTCTCTTTTAATCCCTCTTCCTCATTTTTAGTTCTATAAACCTTCTATGTTATCCTATTTCCACTTACATGATATTTATTCTCTTGTGTTATTATACCCATATCATCCACTTATTAAAGAAGTTTTTACTTTCTTTGGTTCTATAAATCTTCTAAAACCTCATTTGGTATGTTTTTCTTTTTACTTTAAAGCTATGTTTTTTGAATTCAAAATAAACTTGATGGTTTTGAAAGGACCCACATCCTTTTTTACAATTTAGGAACCATCACAAGGAATGTAATTCCCCAATTTGCTATACACAGTTGATGAAGAGATGAATCTTTCAACATAGTGAGTTTTAAATGCCCTTGTAGTATCCTATTCTATAACACCTGGCTACTAGGTGTGCAAGCCACCAAGTTTGATACCTCAAGATAATCTTGGTGTTGGTATTCAATTTGAGACTTTCTTCGAGTAGAAAATCACTCGTTAGTGCATTATTACCCACCTCTATGGCGTTTAGGGAGAATCCGCGTGTAAGGGATCATTGTTGCACCTTCTCTATGGTAATAATTTATGGGTTAATTAACCAAAGAATCCTTGTGATAAAAAACATGAAATACATTCACAATAATAATTTTATTTTCATTATATTGTAACTATCATTATTAAAATTAATGAAAAAATAATAATGGTAATAATAATCATATATATTATATGATCAATAAAATATAAGTTCAAAATAAATGGAAATGTAATAAATAATACGTTAAAATAGTAAATAAATAAAGAAATATACAAAAAATAATAATACAAAGATTTAAAAATATTAATGAAATTAAAAAAATGAAAATGGTTAACTGACATGGATAGCTGGGGATGATATGGTTGATGGAATGATGACTCCACATGTAGTCACATGGGCTTACTGTCTGGAAAAGAGTGAAGTTTTGGTGGATGTCATAAAGTGTTTGACTAGGTAAAATGACTAGACAACTATTCATGGAGCACAACCATTGTGATATTTTACCAAAATGGATTTTTTGAAATGGTTTTGAAAACCTTTAAAAAAATGTAAAATGTAGGTGTAAAGTCAAATTCCTCAACCACTGCCATCATCCTTCTAGCATGTGCATTGAATGTTGGAGCAGGTTTGGGAATCCTCACACAACTTGTTGCTATTTCATCTAATGGTACTAATAATATTTTATGTTTTTATAGCATCCTCCCATCCAATATAATCTTAGATGGTGTTAAGATAGGTGATTTGAAATATGGCATGGCCATCCATCAAAGCGTAGTGGAAGTGGTTTTATTGATAGACGTGGCAGTTACTAGCATTTGGTAGAAATGTATGCATATATTGGAATAATGTGCTTGGCATGTGAAAAAATGTCAAGATTGACATTGGAAATGGATGACATTAGAATTTTTTTAATTTCTTTTGTAGTGTTGAAATTTTGGAAGCATGGAATGAAATTACTTGAATATTACAACAAATGTGCAAGAATATATAATAAATTATTAAGTCACTTTGAGGGGGCAACCTTCCAAAATCATTTATTAGGAATATAATTAATCAATTTGATTCCTTGGGAGAGCTATGCTCATTGGTATATATATATAACCATGAAGTGTCATAACCCTTCATCTATACCTATTCATTAAAGTTAAGTTGGCCTACATTAATTACTAACTAATGAATGTAAATACTAATAATAAGTGTTCCTTAGGTCATCCCATATATATATATATATATATATATATATATATATATATATATATATATATATATATGCATGTGCTAGGTTAAGATCTTATAATGCCCCCCTTAAAAATCATGTTTCCCTTAATTTTGATGAACTCAACATGGTGCTTCAAAAATAATTCATCTTACAGGTGGCCTCCTAATTGGGAAGATTCTTCCACTTTATTAGATACTCCTTTATCTCTCATGTTTGTAGTCTTTTAATGCGAGTTTGAAGGATAATATGGACACATAATCCAAGTCTAACTATTTTTATGCACCATGATTACCGGAAATGAATATGCACTTTGACTGTGTCTTATAATACGTACCTCTAACATCTCTTGTACCATTTTTCCAATCTCACTCTTCTGAGCATAGGGATATCTACATGGTCTAATATTAACTAGTTGAATTCCATGTAGTAGGTAAATGGCATGATCATGATCTCTTTTTGGTGGTAGTACTTTGGGCATTTCTCCAAAAATGATCAAGTGGTCATTAATAATCTTTTGTAAATCAGGAGGTGTAGAAATTTATATGGGTTGTACTTCTATGGAGTACAACTGTGTGATGAATCTGTTTGCCCCCCTTTTTATATTATTTTACAATTTATGACAACTAACCAATTGTGGAGTTTTAACCTGCAGTCCCCTTAGTTCAAATGTTCTTTCATAAGAGTGAAAACAAATAAATAACTCCTAAAAATTTGATTATATTATTCCCAACATTGTAAACCATTGTACTCCAAAAACAATATTTTCTCTTCCCATGGGAATAACAAACATAGGTGACTCTAATGTGTAATCTCCCATTGCTAACTTTATTTTATGGAATTTTCTTGAATAAGTAATTGTTCCACCATCTACAATCATAAATTTAAATTATGTGATCGGGTAAATAAAATAATTTAGACATGTAGCCAATTTAGTATTAATAAATTTGTGTGTACTTCCACAATCAATCATCACTGTAACTTTATGTTTTTTAATGAAACAGTCCACAACCTTGAGTGTTTGTGGAGTGCTAATACCAGAAAGTGTGTGAAATGATATTGCAGGTTGAAACTCATCATATTCATCTTTGGTCACTTCTTCCGCATCCATTACCTCTTCATCTCCTTCATCCTTATTGGCCCCTTCAATGTAGAACAATTTATTTTCAACACATTTATGTCCCCTAGTACATTTGCTATCACAATTGAAACATAAATTTTTTTCTTTATTTTCTTCAATTTGTTGAGGATTCAATCGAGTATGTCGAGGGACCGATTGTAATAACCCCCTGTGCTATGTTATTCTTGAAATACCTTCTTTTTACTAGCTCTCTTCCCTCATCCCATCAGGTAGATATCATGGATTCAGCTATAGAACTTGGATTAAACATGCACACACCCAATTGGATGTTATCCTTCACGCCTCTTAAGAACAAATCATTTAGCTTGTTTTCAGAGATATCATCCACCCTTAAGGAAAAGTTTTGTGATTGTTGAATATAATCCTTTACTGTCCCCATTTTTCATAACTTGGTTAACTTGCTAAATTAGTTTTTATTACACTATTAGAGTTTTGCAATTACATTTCATTTGTGAATATTGACCAAATGAAATTAAGACCCTTCTTTTTATTTTGGTTATAAATCCATCTATACCAAATAAAATTATCTGGCTTGAGATATAAGGATGTCATTGTAACATTTTTTCCACAAGGTATTTTGTGTTTTGGTTCAAGAATTGTGCGATCATTTTGTGGGCCCAAGTGATAATTTAAATGCTATTGATATGTAAAAATTATTCATGTTTTGGTCATGTTACTAGTATGGGAATTGCATTTGGTGTCAGACAAAAGGTTCGTGATCTTGAACCTCTTAGAAGATTGTGTGTTGTGATGGTTATTACTGATGGTGGAGGAGTTGGAAGAGTAATGTTATCTTATGTTGTGATGTGATACATGTGTACTTATGATAATATGAATGCACATGTGTTGTGCATACCACTTAGTGTGGATTTTTTATGAGGATGATGTGTTTTGTGATGAGAGTATTCTCTCTCTCTCTCTCTTGAATTTGACGTGAATTTTACTTGCGTACCTCCTTGCTATGATAAAAAAATTATTGTGAACTACGAAAGTGTTTTAACATTTCATTATCTGTGATGTTGTATAGGTGTACTAATGTGTTGCATGACAAAAAGTTATTCATAGTTGAATGGTGTTATATCAAGTTATTTCCACCATGGTTTGAGGTCTCATGATTTTATGTCACCATGTTGTATTGTAATTATGTATATGTTGTGATATTAGTAGATATATTCATCATACATATGTATTCATACCTTATGTAATAGATTCATGTCATGGGTTGGGGGCATGTGGTGATATTATCACCTTATTGTAATGTACTCATAGTTTTGGCCTGTTATGTGGAAATGTGATGTTTTGTAATATGTAGAAACAATGTTATGTTCTACCTTGTAAAAATATAATACATAAGGCAATATGCTTATTTTGCGTAAATCATCATTGTGTTGGTAATGTAGTTATGTGGTGTTATGTTACCTCACACCATCGATTCACATGGGTATTATCAAGGTGTACGTGGGGAGTTGAGGAGGATGAAAATTTGGCCATGTTGCTCGAGACAAGTAAAATATAAGAAGTGAAGTCTCTTGTAGACTGAAAAATCCAACTCCATTTTTTTAGTATGTATCTCATTACTCTATGTATACCATGCATAGTTTGTAGAATGGACACCTTAGGATCAAAAAATGGTGATATGTAATCATATCGCATTCCTTATATGGTTGTCTTAGTTACAATGTTTTTGTAGTTATCGACTTATGAGTTTCTTGGTGCTATGATTTGGATAAGATAATAATGATATATTTTATCCTTGCTTCATTTTGAGTTGGACTCTAGGAGTATTCCATTGATTACCTCTAAGGGTGATGGGTGTTTGGATTTCATTGAGGTGATGACACTCTATGTGTTTAGGTCCATAAAGTGACCCAACCTATTTTAGGTTAATTGAGACCGTATTGTATTGGGAGGTATATGGAGTTGCCATGAGAGGAATGTGAATTTTGTTACCTATGATGTACATAATATTTGATGGATTATTGATGTGAGATATTTGGATATGTATTATGATGTACATAATATTTGATGGATTATTGATGTGAGTTGCTTGATGCCCCTTACTTTAGATGTGATTTATTTGGCTTCTCTCTTGACACAATATTAGAGGTGTCTATGGCTTGACTCATGTATGCAATGTTGTTGTAAACATATTGATGCTTGGTTGGATGCTATATTGGGCAGGTGTTATTTATGTCTCTTATGCCTGAGACTTCTTGTTGGATAATGTGATTTATAGATTTTACTTTTCTTCCTAGTTAGGATGTTGGATTTATTTTGTGTTACTGTTACGAAATGTGAATTTTGGCATGTTTGTGGTTTTTGGTCATGAATGACCCTTTGATTTCTTCTATTTTTGGAAAACTTCATGGATACAATAAGAATGAATTATTAAATAATGAAAATATTAAACAAAACATTCAACCAAAGAACTAATGGGAAAGATAATAATATATAGTTTCTTTAAAGAGAATTATGGACATAATTACTTAAAATAAGAATTAGTTAATTTTGTAAAGAAGAACTTCCAATATTCACAGAACATTAACAAATTGAAGAAATCTAAATTTCACTTTTTCCCTTGTGGTCAGTGTTTTCACAAGGTTCCTTGTTGCGTAATGTTTAGTCATTGTTGACATTCCTTTGCTCGAGTATCCTTCTTGTAACCTTCACAATGGATGTCGCATCAAGCACAATATATTATAAGAGGAGGAAAATGTTGTGCCCCAATCTTCTATGCCCCATTGATGAATAGATGGATATTTTATTAGATTTGAGTTATAAATGACCTTTTGGTTCCTTTCTCTATAGCACTGGGCTAGCACGTGTGTGCAAACCACCTCGTTGGGTACCCCAAGAAAATCTTGGTGTCTGAACTTCAATACAACACAATCTTCGAGTAAAAAATCATTCATTAGTGCATTTATTACCCACTTATGTGGCATTTAGGGAAATCTATTTGTGAGGGATCATTGTTGGGCGTCCTCTTTGGTGATTGTTTATTGGTTAATTGACCCAATAATCCTTGTGATTGAAAACGTGAAATACATTCACAACAATAATGTGATATTAATTATATTTGTAACTATGATTATTAAAATTAATGAAAATGATAATTATAATGGTAATATTAATCTTAAATGTTAAATGATCAAGAAAATAAAAGTTGAAAAATAAATGGAAATATAATAAATAAAGCACTAAAATAATAAATATATATAATGAATAATACAAAGACTTAAAATATTTTAAAAATTAAAAAAATGAAAATGGTTAAATGGAATTGGGTTAGGTGGGGATGAGTTGGTTGGTAGAGTGATGACTCCACATGAAGGCACATGGACTTACTACCTAGAAAAGAGTGGAAGGTTTGGTGGATGCCATAAGGTGTTTGACTAGGTGAAGGGATGACAAATTTGTTCATGGAGAATGACCATTACAAGATTTTCCGAAAAAAGATTTATTGAAATGGCTTTGGAAACCTTTAATAAAATGCCAAGTGCAGGTGCAAAGTCAAATTCTTCCAACCACTATCATCATCCTCTCAATCTGTGCATTGAATGTTAGAACAGGTTTGGGCATCCTCACCTAGTTTGATGTTGTTTTATATAATGAAACCATCATTTATTCATGTTTTTCTAGCATCTTCCCTACCATCACACTCTCTAGTGGTGTTAAAATAGGATATTTGAAACTAGGCATGGTCATCCATTAAAGCGTAGTAAAAAAATATTTGTTGGAATACATGGTATTTCTAGCGTCGGTAGACATGTATGCATATATGGAAAGCATGCACTTGGCATGTGGGAACCTAGTTCAAGAAAGATTGGAAGAGTGGATGCATGGCATGTTCGATTATTCTTTCTAACATTGAAATTGGTGAAACATACATTAGACATGTTGATTTTGAAAATGCTTGCAAACATATGGCTCATAGAATAGCCATGCTTGGCTGGATACGTGTAAAAAAGCCTTTTGTAAAAATGATTTTACCATATTTCAGAAAAATGTAATGGAAGATGTAAATAAAAACACAACATTTTTTTCTTCATCCTCCATTGCCGAGTCTGTAGAATGAGAGTTTTGTGAGACGGGTATTCCCTACCTAAATACAAAACATGGGTCAGTGGGAAACTACATTGTACATGCGTGGAGTTGGTTTGTGTCCATGCGTTGATTGATGTCACGTCACATTATAAGATCCTTTACAACATCCAAGCAACTTTGCTTTAGATCAGGAATTGAGTTGCATGGCAGTTAGTGAGGTTATGGCTTGGCTGGTGTAGGACCTATTTGGCCAATTGTTGGTATTGGGATCCTTGCCGTTGATGTTGAGTTGATATATATCAACCATGAGTATAAACCTTTGATCATCCTATGGATGAATCGCTACGATTAAATCGGTCATCCGAGATCAAGAGCTAGCTCAACCCAAACTCACCATGAAATTATCAACTTGGGGTCCATCTTAATGAGTTTACAATGAAATTTAAACAAGAAATGATGGATTGGTGAAAGGCCTCTCAAAAAAATTTGGGTTCTCTGAAACCGATGGTCCCGTTTTGTCAACGGGTTTTCACAAAAGAAGGATTTAGAAAGTTTCAAACGAATGTGATCAAGGAAGCGTGTGGACCACACTGAGCAAGTTTTAACCTGCTTTGTTCACTACAGGTTATGGGTTTGATCATCTCTATTCATCATTTTGTATTTCTATTTTTCCCTTACGATGATATTTTTAAAAAAGCAAAGGAATATATGATTCGGTTAATTAAAATGATTGTAACACAAAATAACACAAAAATTTGCTCGTTATGCAACTGA